>CAIGQV010019186.1:19784935-19829079 GCA_903798115.1 Danio jaintianensis
TTTGTTTGTTTGTTTGTTTGTTTGTTTGTTTGTTTGTTTGTTTGTTTTGCTGTTGTTTGTTTTTCTGTTTTATGTAAATCTTTAAAAATGCAATTTGAAAAGATCTCTCAGATCTCTCTTTTAAATAAATATTTTCTAAAGGATGCTTTACAATATTATATTTGTGCTTATTAGATTACTATTGAAGCCAAATCTAAAGCTAATCTAACAAAATAATTTACAATAACAGTAAAAAATTGTGCACCCAAATTAACATGTTAGGGGAAAATAT
Source organism: Danio jaintianensis (assembly GCA_903798115.1). NCBI lineage: Eukaryota > Metazoa > Chordata > Actinopteri > Cypriniformes > Danionidae > Danio > Danio jaintianensis. The sequence goes on from CAIGQV010019186.1 coordinate 19,785,207, forward strand.
TAAAGAAATAAAAAATTAAGAGAAACAAAAAATATATATACAATTTAGGTGAAATGTTGTAGTTTATTTTGCAGTATTTCATTTGAAGGCGACGCGGTGGCGCAGTGGGTAGCACGTTCGCCTCACAGCAAGAAGGTCGCTGGTTCGAGCCTCGGCTGGGTCAGTTGGCATTTCTGTGTGGAGTTTGCATGTTCTCCCCGTGTTCGCGTGGGTTTCCTCCGGGTGCTCCGGTTTCCCCCACAAGTCCAAAGACATGCAGTATAGGTGAATTGGGTAAGCTAAAATTGTCCGTAGTGTATGTGTGTGAATGAGTGTATATGAATGTTTCCCAGTGATGGGTTGCAGCTGGAAGGGCATCCGCTGCGTAAAACATATGCTGGATAAGTTGGCGGTTCATCCCGCTGTGGCGACCCCAGATTAATAAAGGGACTAAGCCGAAAAGAAAATGAATGAATGAATGATTTCATTTGAATTTACATGTATTATCCATGGGGCGACATAGTGGCTCAGTGGTTAGCACTGCCGCCTCACAGCAAGAAAGTTGCTGGTTTGAGTTCTGGCTGGGTCAGTTAGCATTTCTGTGTGGAGTTTGCATGTTCTCTCCATGTTTGCGTGGGTTTCCTCCGCATTCTTCGGTTTCCCCCACAGTCCAAAGACATGCGGTGCAGGTGAATTGAGTAAACTAAATTGGCGGTAGTGTGTGTGCATGTGAGAGTGTATGGGTGTTTCCCAGTACTGGGTTGCAGCTGGAAGAGCTAAAACATATGTGTAAAACATATGCTGAATAAGTTGGTGGTTTATTTCGCTGTGGCAACCCCTGATGAATAAAGGGACTAAGCCAAAGGAAAATGAATGAATATTTTATCCATATGTTTCTAAAGATGTTCTGTGACCAAACTGTTTTTTTAATGAATATAACTCTTTAATAAATATGCCCAAATAAAAATACCTATAGTATTACTTATATACTTATATTACTTACCTATAGTAAAATTTTACCTATAGTCACTGAGAAATGGATAAAAAAATATTAATTTTCAAAATTGGGTGTACTCATTTACGCTGAGCACTGTGTATATATATATATATATATATATATATATATATATATATATATTTTTTTTTTTTTATTTTTTTTTTTTATTAAATTCTCTCTCTCTCTCTCTCTCTCTCTCTCAATTCATTCATTCATTTTCTTTTCGGCTTAGTCCCTTTATTAATCCAGGGTCTCCACAGCGGAATGAACCGCCAACTTATCCAGCATATGTTTTCCAGCTGCAACCCATCACTGGGAAACATCCACACACACTCATTCACACACATACACTACGGACAATTTAGCCTACCCAATTTACCTATACCACATGTTTTTGGACTTGTGGGGGAAACCGGAGCACCCGGAGGAAACCCACGCGAACACGGGGAGAACATGCAAACTCCACACAGAAACGCCAACTGACCCAGCCGAGGCTCGAACTAGCGACCTTCTTGCTGTGAGGCGAACGTGCTACCCACTGCGCCACCGTGACGGCCTCTCTCAATTCAATTCAATTCAATTCAATTCAATTCAATAATTGCTTTATTGGCATGACAAATGTTATAAATTAAATGTCTCTCTCTCTATCTCTCTCTCTCAATTACATTGTTTTGTCTCAAGATTCATTAATGTGCTCCTCTAATTTATATAAAATCTACTTAAATACTCTAATTTAACCAAGGCCTATCCTAGTGAAAATTATACTTACAGCCAGACCAATTGACAGTATACTTCAGTTTTTTTGGAACAACTAATTTAAGTATATTTCAGTTGTAATGTAAATTCTATAAAGCATAATGCTGAGTGCATTTAGTGTATTTGTGATAAACTGGAAATACTTCAATTATACTTTTTATACTTTGAGCATAACCCCATGTTAGTTTATTACATGCTTACTTATCAATGTTAATGTGCAATTTATTTGTATGACATTACATTATCTTACATTTCAAGTGCATTACAAATAAGTGCTGAGTGTCTTCTTTTCCCAAACTGGCTACTTTGCACATTTTGTTTTCAATAAAAAATGATGACTTGTGGGGGAAACTCAAATCTAGAAACTGCTAGATAACTAAAAGCACACTAAGAGATAGTTGAAGCCAGTAGCCTCATGTTAAGTGCGCCAACATAAATGCTTCTTGTGATGACCTGCGATTGCATTTCAGCTTGAGGTCATTTGCTGATCATGTTTCTTAAAATATGCTTCAACATTACTTAAATATTAGTTCTGGGCAAAGATTAATCGTGATTAATCGCATCCAAATTAAAAGTTTGTTTTGATATAATACATGTGTGTAATATACAAAACAATTTTGTTACATAGATATTTAAATTATATAATTATATAAAGATAATTTGTATCATATATATATATATATATATAATATCTAAATATAAATAAACCTTTTCTCAAATATATGCATGCATTTGTGTATTTATATATACAAAATAAATATACACAGTACACACACTTAAATTTTGTCAAAACAAACTTTTATTTTGGATACGATTAATCGTGATTAATGTTTGCCCAGCACTATTAAATAAACTTCATAAAATGTATTCAATTTATAAAATTGCTTTACAATAATTATTGTGAAAGATTCAAGATTTAAAGTGTTTATTGTCATATAAGGGTTCCCTGAAACTCTTACTTTGCTGTCCACACTGAATGCCAAGTAAGGTTTTATGTATATTTAAAATGGTCATGCAAAAATGTAAACATAATTCTAAACTATAAAATAAATAATAGTAATAAAAAGGTTTTCTATATAAATGTGTAAAAACGTGTAGACGTGTAAAATGTGTTGTGCAAAATCCAGCAGAGAATGAATAATGTGCAAAACTGTGAAGTATACAAATAAAATAAAAATAAAATATACAAAAAATGCATACAAAAAAGCACTATAAAATACAGTATAAACTTGAACTGAACTGAATATAGTTAATGCATTGAGTACAAAATAATCTTTGTTCATGTTGATTTATAAATAATTAAAGTTCATACAAGAATTAATGCTAACATTTATAATCAATGTGTGTGGGTTCTTCATATTTCAGATGCCATGAACCACATTTCACAAGCTTTCATCTTAAAATTTAAAAGGCACCCATATGTTTTCATGTGTCAAAAATCATACTATAAAAATAGAAAACGTATGATGTCTGAAAGAAAAAACAATATGTATAATCCATCTGTACGTGTGTTTGCGCGTGCGTGTGTTTGTGTGTGTATGTGTGTAAAAGCCTATATTTTTTCCCACAGCATTTAAAGTCTGGAAACATTAAAACATTTAAATATTGCCCATTGTTAGGTTCTGCAAATAAATGGTCTATTTGAATGCTCTAAATAATTTTGTTCTAATTGTGAGATTAAAAGACACATTATCAGCATATAAAAATAAAATAAATCCAAATAAAAATAAATAATTACAAATTAACTTTTTATTTATTTATTTATTTATTTTCACAATGTTATTGTTTTATTGCCACAAAACTGTTCTATCATTTGAACTATTTTTTACTTTTTAAATTTGAACATAGCTACCTGATAGTAAAAACAGGCTTTAAATAAATCCTGTAAACAACGAATTATCAGCAGACCAACCATCTTCAAGAGATTTGTCTTCTGTCCCGCCTTCGCATTCACCGTCTCTGATGCGATGACAGGTTTTTGCTCCTCCTCCTCTGGATGTAGCAGCGCAAGCACCGCCTCGTCCTGCCCCTCAACAACTGCTTACAGCTCGTTTATGAAAAGACGAGCTTTTGATTCACAATAACAGTAAAGACTCGCAGCTTCACTTGAATAGCTACTGTATCGCATTCTGTCTCATTGATATTTCCCGAAGTGACCGCGGTTTACAGCGCTGCTCGTGCTCTTGAGCTTTTTGTGCTTTTCACGGAAGGTGAGTGAGCGAATCGGGTTGAACTTACAGTTGTTAATGTCATTGGTTTGTTCGGAGCGTTTGGCTGTGTTTTTGTTGACGTGAAAAGATCGGCGATGTTTGATGTTTTGCGCGAAGCTCACGGTGATGTTTATCGTTGCGCTGTAATCTCAGTCAGGGGTTTAAGGAACTCCAGTAAAAATACATTTTACTAGAGCGTAAATAAACAACATATACGCTTGGATATAGAGCATCATGAATGCCTGACGATAATACATCCTTTACACATCACAAAAAGTTACAGCTCAAAAACCAAGGACAATGCCCAAGAGGACGGTATAAAGACTGGCTGGTGGGCAGCCTTAGCATTTTCTTCGACAACGGCTAAAAACCGAACTTGACAATCAAGCAGACTAAGCCTTTTTGTGATTATGTCTCGAAAATAGCATCTGAACAGCCCAAGGAAACAAACCGAGGCTAGATGTTTTAGCCACCAGTATTTTCATGCTGCTGTTTTGTAAGATGTTGCAAGAAGGTGATTTGCCACAACTCAATTTTGAACCTAAATTTGGGTCAACAGTATGTGAATTTGTGAATCATATATATTGTGAAATATAAAGCAACGTTAACAAAACCAGTCAACCTTGAACTTGTAGCATGACAGAACATCTTGCCAATTTAAACAACTTGTTAAAAAAATAAAGGTTTTCTCTTTGGGTTCAAGGATTGAGGCAAAGTTGGTTTTATATTCGCACATTCAGACTTTGGCGTTCAATAAAATAGTAAAGCAGAATTTAAAAAGGCTAATGCAGATTAATCATGAGGCACTGTTATGAGCACAACTTGTGACATGGTCCCTATATTGTTTACCACGTATACTTTGAATATTTGCTCTGAAATCGCATGTAAGAATGACTTTAAAACAACATTAGCACTATTTAACTGACTGTCATCAATGTTGTGCTTTGATAGTCATTGGCTGGTAATATGATTTCCCTATTTAGAATTGGCAAACAATGCTTTCCTGAAATTATATTAAGACGTTAAGTCTGAATGTGCGAATATAAAACCAACTTTACCCCAATGGTTCAAGGACCAAGTACACACAGATAGAAGAGAAAACACCTGTATTTTGTTGTGTTTTCCCTCAAAATTGAAGCAAATCAGTCTTAGAGGCCAAATTGAGCTATTATAGCTGCCTACTTGGTCTACATTTTTTGCTGATTTAATGAAGGAGTTTTAACCTACTTTTTTGGCAATGGCCTGTTTCTTTTCTGCTGTTTGCCTTAAGGAGCATGTCTAAATATTTGAAAAAGACAAGTGGTGAGAAAACATTCTTCTAAGAGCAAGCTATCACTGCTTTTATCCTCGGCAGAACAATCATAAAAAAAGACGACTGGTGGGAAAAATCTCTTTCCATCGCCCTTAAGGTCTCCGGCTTGTTTGTGCAAGTCAGCCTTTGTGAAGGCCACTGGCCCCAGTGTGCTGACTCAAGCTTCTATGCTGCTTGACATTCATCTTGCTTAGGTGGTTTGGATGGTGCTTGGTTTGTTTTGAGGTGCAAATTAACTTCTTTCAAGATGGAGAGGCTAGAAAATATCAGGTTGTCTCTTTTCTGGTTTCTTGCCTGCCTTTTATTCACATACTTGAACTGTTTCCATACCAATAACAGTGAATTTCAAACAAAGGGATTGTTTATGTTGGCAAACGCAAACCTGGAAGTTTCGTATCTTTACCAGAAGTTGTAATAGAAGTTGTAATAGAAGATGTAATATTTAGGAAAAGGTTTCACAATGAATTAATAAGCTTTTCTTGTGTGAGAATCAGCAAGACGGAGTGTTTCAAGGCTCAAAGTTTTCTATTTAAATCACTTAGACAAAATTAACAACTGAGTGATTTGATTTTCTTGATTCTGATGCAATTAAATTGCAAGTTAGCACTTGAACTGGCACACTTTGTGTTTTGGCCTGTGATCGAATCTATAGATAAAGGCTAATCCAATCTAAGAAATTTCTTTTTATTTATTGTTTAATGGAAGCTTTTGGTGCCTAAGTTAGATAAGACGAACAAATCACTTAGAAGGCATTGCCTTTCATTTATAAAGACTTTAAAGGAATAGTTCACCCAAAATAATTTTTTTATTGTTTATTTTATTATTATTATTTGAATTATTTAATCATTTATTCACCATTGACTTGATCAAACCTGTTTGATTTTTTTTCCCCTTTTTTTCTGTTGAACACAAAAGATGATATATTGAAGAATGTTGGAAACCAGTAACCATTGACTTACATAGTATTTGTTTTTTCCTGCTATGGAAGTCCGTGGTTACTGGTTTCTTACATTCTTCAAAATATCGTCTTTTATATATTTTTCCCCCCAAAATGTTATTTTTAATGAGGTTTCCTTTAATAGATATTATAAATCTCTTTACAGAATCCCAACTGACAGATTTAATGATGACGACATCTTGGAGCGATCGACTTCAGGACTATGCAGACCTCCCAGCAAACATGGACGGCCTGGCGATGAAGAAATACAGAAGAGAGGCCTATCATAGGTAAAACAGCTATTATACAGTCCATTAATTTGTCTGTTTAAAAACTGGGTCGCTAGGCTTAGAAAGATGGATTAGTCCATTTAAATTCAGGGACATCATCTACTCTGAAGGAAACTGCATTTTATAGATTTGCGCACATACTTTAATTCTTTCTGTTTAGAAGAAGTGTCATTTGTTTGCAGTCCACACATTTTAGAAGAACCGATGGAGTTTGAGAGTTTATAATAGTTTTCACTGAGTGATCCATAAGCACATTCTTCATGATTTTAGCAGCTTATGTGGCAAGTTAAGAATGTGAGCAACTCTGTTAAGAAAAAATGCACTTATTTAGAAAGTAACACCCTTGGTAAATATGGTTTTTTTAAAGCTAAAATTAAGAATGAAGTTATCTAATTATAGGTCAAAGCCTGCAGCTAAGGTTGAAAGTACATACTGGAAACAGACACGGGTGGAACATGTGATGGAAGAACATAGAGAAGCTTTTGCAACCCCACAAATGTGGAGTTTGTGCTGGGAACTGGCATTTTGTAATCTTTAACAGATAAGTTCAGTGCTATTCGGTTCTTCGCTAAGAAATATGCCTCTTTTACCAGACGTCACCGTTTTGGCTTTAATCCAACCAAAGGTCCCTTATGTAAAAGAGAATGTACTCTTCCTACTATGTGTCAACCTTGACTTTACATTTTCTCTGTGCTGAAGCCAAAAGTTCACTGTCTTTTTTCCATTACCCAGATAAGTGGGTTGAGATAAGAAAAAGAAAACGTGAGTGTCATGGCAGGTATTCCAGGGTTCGTCAGTCTATTTGAGGTCCAAAGGCAGTGGTGTTATCTGGTGTCTTGTACTGTGAAAAAATTATCAGCTTTGTGTCACTTGGTGGAAATGTAATGGACCAATGGAATGTTTATTTTGTCTGATAGGTTTTAATTTAGTCTCAGTTAGTCCTATGTCAAATGTATTTTTCATTATAATTTTTTTTGTCATGGTTATTTAATCTTGTTCTCTTTTGTCTAAGTCAGGTTAGTTTTAGTCATTAACCTAATCACGTCATCTTGCATAATGCTTAAATTAAAAATTGTAGTGATTTGTTGTTATTTGTTGTTACATATACGTGCATAACATTAGAATTCTTCTCTTGTAAGCACAAACCTTGTGAACACACCAAGGTCCGGTTTCACAAACAGGGCTTAGATTAAGCCAGGACTAGGCCTTCAGTAATTAAAGGTGCAGTAGGAAATCTGGGAAAATGCTAACTTAAGCCTGATAGCATAGAAAATGCACATCCCTCCATTGATGCAAACTGCCGTCCAAAGCCCCGCCTTCTGAAGTCATGAATGCACATTGAATAGATGACCATAGACAACATTATAAGCCTACAGGTTATTGCACACTGAATCCAAAAGTTTTGTCCATAATTTTCGTTAAAAAATAAATTTGACCTCAGGTTGTGTGAATCGTACTGACACACTGCCTCCGAAACTTTCGTCCGTCATAAAAAAAAATTGAACCTGGTTCGATTAAAAAAAAAAATATATATATATATATATATATAAATATGTGTATATATATATATGTGTGTATATATATATATATATGTATATATATATATATATATTTATTTATTATTATTATTATTATTTTTTTTTTTTTTCATTTTTCGCATCTGATAAAGCGCTTTGAGAGGTGTTTTGACAGTTCAGAGCCACCGTACAAGCGAACGGCAAAATACAAAATGCCGTCATTTGAGCCACAGATAACTTTATGACAAACACAGTGCATAATAGTTCACACTGACTTAAAATTAGGGACTTCAGTGTGCAAAGACCTTACCTCATGATGAGTCATTCACCGGTGAGAGAATTTTATAGTACTTTATAAAAATACAATTCCAAACTAAAAATCCTTTTGAAAAATCTAATATTATATGAATTTACTGCCAGTTTTTCCATAGCTGGCTATTTTTTTTATTATTTAGTTAAGTAAATATCAGAAAAAAAGGGTCCTAAAAACAAAAAAAGAGCATCTGTGTTTTTGTGGATACAAGGCCACTTCACATTGGTCAAACACTTTTTTAGTCTTACCCAGAATATAAAAACACATATTAATACATTTAGATCACTTACTTTAATCACTACTATCGGAATGTGAGGACTTGTAAACGTGAGGACTTTCAACCAGCACAACACAACATGTTTCTAAAGACAGTCATCTAAACCTTGTCTTGGAAACCTTGGGTTGTGTACTAACTTATTATAAGCTGTTTATTATATAAATTAACACAACATGTTTATCAAAATCAGCATTTTCAGCAGCCAATGACATTCCCCCAAAAGAGCTTTCACCTTTGTCTGGAATCACTGAACAAAATGGAAAATCCTAGTTTTTTATTCACACTTGGATAAGCTACAAATTGATCAGCATTGCTGAATTTTTAAGTCAGAAATTTATTTTAGAGCCTATCACCTTATGGTAAGTGCTCTGAACCAACTTTGATTGCTTGCATTGGGACCTTTCTTAATCCCACTCTCTCCCAGTTTGCTTCTTTTCACTTTTTGAACTGCAATATTATCATAAACTATTACCAATAAAGGCAGCGCGGTGGCGCAGTGGGTAGCGCTGTCACCTCACAGCAAGAAGGTCGCTGGTTCGAGGCTCGGCTGGGTCAGTTGGCATTTCTGTGTGGAGTTTGCATGTTCTCCCCGTGTTCGCATGGGTTTCCTCCAGGTGCTCCGGCTTCCCCCACAGTCTAAAGACATGCGCTATAGGTGAATTGGGTAAGCTAAATTGTTCGTAGTGTATGTGTGTGAATGGGAGTGTATTGGTGTTTCCCAGTGATGGGTTGCAGCTGGAAGGGCATCCGCTGCGTAAAACATATGCTGGATAAGTTGGTGATTCATTCCGCAGTGACAACCCCTGATTAATAAAGGGACTAAGCCGAAAATGAATGAATGAATGAATTACCAATAAATCTGAAATAATGTCTGCCACCAATCAACCACATCAATCACCACCTCAAATCCAGGGATGTGCGGTCAGGGGAGGCAGTTAATATATTTCACGTATGTCTATCACTTATTTAGCGTTAGGATGTGACATAAAGCTGCACTAAAAAGACATGAGGTGAGGCAGGCAGTAGCTCTGCTGCAACGAAGGGGGTGCACGTGAACTCACGGTTATTCTTGTTTAGTGGTTGCTCTTCTTCTATGTAGTAAAGTAAAGTTCAATAGGAGTCTGTTATTTTATGTTTTGCTCTGACTGACTGCAAGAATTGCAGATGTAATGGCTCAAAAATTTCTGAAAATTGGACTTTCAATCAAAACGTGAATAAATAATGAATGACCAATGCCGGAGATAAAGAGCATGATTCAAAGGATGGGACAGAAGATAATTCTATCATTTCAAAGTAATTCAAGTCATTTCGAGACTTCATTTACAAGTAAAGGTAAGACCAGTGTGCAATCCTGTTTGTATGAGAGAGAGAGAGAGAGAGAGGACGCACGCATCTGCCATGGTACTGTGTTGCTTGTTATAGGCTGTCTGTAGCATCCACCTTGGTGTTTTTTGGGATGCATATTGAATCGCTATACATTTTACATTCTTCCTTGGCCCAATATGTACCTGCTATATGTATAGAAAGAATGCTGATATGATAAATGAAACTCAATCGGTAGTTGGCAAATATATTAAATAACATTCAAAGTTGGCATTTTCACATGGACATTTTGATGTAAACAAACTCAAAAAGGGTGACTGGTGTTTTAAAGTCAATGGCAGGGCTATTTACACAACAATCATATATTTTCCATAGATTTTATAGGAGGGGTCTGTCTCCTCACATTTATTTAGTCTCTGGTAGAGTATAAGTAGCCTATTTCCGAATAGAGCGACAATAGGGATTCACTGTACATTCAAGAGTAATCTGTTTACCAGCTGTCTCTAACTAGTGATCCACACTCTGTTGTCTGAGCCGCTGCAGCCGCCTGGTTCTTCCTGCTGTTGTTGATTGTTCTAGATGTCTTTGAAGGGAAGCAAACAACCCCTAACTCAACAACTGGCACAACAACAGAGAATGCTATAGAACTGGCACAATTGATTTTGCAACAAGTCAGAAATTGAATGACAAGAAAGCAGAGAGTGGGGGCTATTGTTGGAGCTGTGAGGGGTAACAGGGTGAACAGGGAAATGGGCTTGACAGACCAGCTACAGCAGGGACAGACACTCAGAATGCAGCGCGCAGGTTCTGCCTGGAGAAGTGAATCATGGGATATAGTCCAATGTTACGCCACCACAAGGTAGGATTGGGCAAAGTAGCATTTTGGTAGCAATTACTTGTCTTTTTGTTAGAATTTTGGCTTTTTAAAAATGACTTTTATAAGGTTGAAAGATGTCTTTGTTTTTATGTGCTAAAAAACGTTTATTCAGATTCTGTGTGAAAACTGAGAATTTTTAATTTTATATCACTAAAGTCGAACTTGGCTCTCATAAAATTCTTGTTGCAGTGGCAGCGCGTACACTAATGTATGTACGTTATTGCCCAAGGTTTATCTGTGTCAGTATCAGATTAAATGCGTGCACAGAGAGTGATTCAGATTTCCTTTTGTGTTCCTATCCTGGCATTAGATGTCATGGCTTATGGGCTGAAGCATAGAGCTGTCAGTTACAAAAAAAAAACGCAGATCACTCTTAGCATGTTGGCTCCATCTGAAGATAGGAGTGTATTTATTGGCTGAAATGTCATACTGTAGTTGTTTTTAGTATCTTCTTTAGCATGTTTCGAAAATAGCACATCAATATCCTCTTTTTGTTTTTGTTTATGATTATTATTTTTTTCAGTTTAGAATTTGAGAATTTGCTTACTGTATTAGTTCTCCAGAGCTTGACAGATTTGATATACTTAATATAAAATTGTTTATTTTATAGAGCAAAATTTTTATGAAAAAAATTAATAAATCATAGCTTTGTTTAAAAAAAATAAATACATTTAAATTAGTTCTTAAAGGGACACTCCGCTTTTTTTTTTTTTGAAAAATAGACAAATTTTACAACAGTTGAGTTTTACCTTTTTTTTTTTTTTGCATTTATTATGCAGATTTTGACTGGTGGTTTTGACTGATTTTGACTATTTTTAGGCACTGCATTATATCAATTGTACCTGGTGCAGCCATGGTACGGCAGTAAAGTTTCTTGATTATTATGCCGTATTGAGAGTAAAGAACAACTTTAAATTTTCTGTTGGTCTTAGTACACAATGTAACTACAGAAAAGTCAAGCTTTAAACAGTAAAATGATCAAAACACTTTTTTGACATTCTTGAGCGAAATGCTAATGGTGTAACCTGATTCAATGATATGTGCTAAGCTAATATAAAAGCGTTCTTGCCAGACCCAGATATCGGCTGAAAGGATTAAAAATTGTAAAACTCAACTGTTTAACTCTAGGGGGTTAAAATTAAATCTATTTTCAAAGAAGTGTTGCTTTAACCCTAGCAGAAAATTACAGCGGAAACACCTCTGACTGTTTCTCTTTCTTCCCCAGAGTGTTTGTGAACAGAAGTCTGGCCATGGAAAAGATTAAATGCTTCGGCTTTGACATGGATTACACTTTAGCAGGTAAGGTGTTTCTTACTTCACTTTAGGTGCACACTTAATTATTTATGGTAAGATGTATATTTTGCTATTGCAGCACACACAAAAAAAACCACACACCAATTTCACTTGTTGAGGCATCTCAAATGGAGCCAGTAACACTCTTGCTTAGAATCTCTGGGTAAACATACAGTGAGAGTTGTGGGTATATTTAGCCACTTTTTGTCTGGTTTTGGAGTCTGGAAAACTGAGGTGATGTCTGGCAAACACAAAGTGCTCCATTTATGTGATCTACACCTTAGAGTTCATCAACATAAACAAGCCACCTTATTTACAGCTTAATATATTTATGTCATTTAGGTCAGCCAAGAACCTGAAATAAGAGAGGGTTTGGTTCTTATGGCGCAACAGTTTAACATGGATCAGATGCATTGGGTTTCTCAAATCCCTCTGCTTTCTGTTATTGGTCCCAGGCACTCATCTGCTTGTGGTGGATAAGGTCTTCACTAAATCCAGGCTGTGGGCCCTGAGACAGCAGATCAGTTCTTTGACAGTTAGAATTGATGGCTCTTTAAGAGGTGGATAGTGTGTGTAGTAGCCAGCAGCTAATGTGGCTTAAGCTAAATTCTGAGGCTGCTCAGCTGTTGACATCCTCCACATTACAGCCAGCTGTAACCTAGTGCAAATGTTTACGAATATGAACCCTATATTTTTTCTTATCCTCTTATCAAGTTGCAACCACAGTTTAGAGGTCCTCGGAAATCAATAACAGCTAATAAAAAAAAACAAATCCTTTGGCAGGCAACTGTAGACTTCCAAATTTGATATGTGCTTTTTTTAGACAACCAAATTTTAATACACCACTCTTGATAGTTCATCAAAAAAATGAGAATTCTGTCATCACTTACTCACTCTGATGTCATTCCAAAACCATATGATTAATTTGCTCTTTAGAAGACAAAAGGAAGAACTTTGGTTGCCCAGATGATTAAAGTCATTTGGATTATTGCAACACTGTATCACATTGACTTTTTTTTTTTTTTTTTTTTTGTCAAAATTTCTTTCCAAATCTGTATGAATTTTGTTGTTCTGTTTTTGTTGAACAGATTAATTAAAGTCATACAGGTTTGGACAGGCATAATGGTTCGTAAAATATGACTCGCGCATTAACAATGGAGTTACACCAAGGCAGTCATTTTGACAGTTTGTAAGTTTTGTCATTTAATAATTTGTTAAAATAACCCATGAGGTACCCTGAATGTTCCTTAACATGTGTCTATTTTATTCTGACATCATAATTTTTTTTTATTTGATTTTTGTAAATTTAAATTGGCCACATGTTTCAGCATCTCCCGTTTTTTAAAAACAACATTTTTACTGTGGCGAAAAAACTTCCTCACCTCACTGTCGCACATAGTGAGGTACACATTTGCGGCAGTCTAGTAACTCGTACAAAATTAGATTAGTTTTATATGTATAATTGCATTTCTACCAACATTTCATAATTGTATATTCAAATCATTTTAAACATTAAGCTTGTAACATTTTAAATGTAATCAAAGAATCAAGAATTTTTTTTATACAAAAACATGTCCTGAAAATCAATTTAAGAAGACAAATATCTGAAAGTTGTTATAATAGACTCATTTACTTAGTTTTTATATCATAAAAAATCATTTCCATCCTGTCTTTTATTTATTACATAATTATGTACTCGCAAGCATCTCAAGACAAAGTTTTACTCTTTAAATGTATTTCTTGATTATTTGTGGTGGAGACAGCATTCTTTTTCTATGGAAGATCATAACAATATATTAATAGGTTCACTGTTGATCTTAAATCCTTCAGCAAAGAAGCATTAAAACAAACCATACAGGGTTTTAAGGCCACTTTCCAACACAATGCTCCATCTAAGCCCTGATTAATATTCCCTGTTGCTTATTGAGTCCATTCCTTAACCAAATCCCTTTTGTGATTTGGACCAGTGTGCAAGTTAATACCCTGCACGTGTACAGAGCAGTGGCACCAACTCTCCATCTAAGCTCGGTGTTGACAGCTCTTCAACCAGACAGTCCATTAAATCACAGAGGAAAGCGTCACCTCTGCATTCTCTGTATAGGCCAAATGCTATTTTGCAGGACCGAGAAATAAAATCATTTAAATAGCAGGGCAATTTTTTTTATGGCTGATCACTTCATGCTTTGAATTGGTTTAAAAACTAATGATGCAATCTGTAAAGTTTATGTGCTGTCAAAAAAAAGCCTGATAGCATAGTCCAAAGTCAACCAGAGGCTTAATACAGTCAGGACATGTTCATCAGGGAGCAGTTGATGGATGGACCTAGGGGTTGGTGGAGTTTGTTTACCTTACACAACGAATACAAATTAAATTTTCTAGCTAAGGGTAACTTGAGCTATAAACTCCAGCCTGACATCATACCCTCATGCTGATCGCATATGCCTGTGTAATAGTCTTTCCAGGAGTATATTTTGTGTATGGAGGAAGAAACATGAATCTCCGTGGCCTGAGTGGCTCTATGCTGACACACGTCATTGCAAACTAGTTTAGAGCTTTAGAGAGAGTTTGGAATGACAAATATGTTGTTTGTGGAGAGGAAAATGCAAAAAAGTATTTGGAGTTTAGTGCAGTGGTGTACATTTTTCTTTACTATCATCTGTTAGATAGTCTTTAGTCAACTTACCTGAAAAGTAGTGGTAGTCAAATGTGTGCCAGATGTACAGTATGTATATAAAGACTTTGATGTAATTTAGCTGTCGTCAGCTAACCACCATCATTAATATTAGAGTTGAAAGATCTCTGACGTCAACCTAAATTGGTGATGATGAAGAGTTGACTTTGGAAAACTCATATCACTGTTGAAAAGGGGTTTACTGGCCTTAGCTCATCACAAGACAAGGTTTTGGCAACAAGCCAGAAAAACCAGCTGAGCATCAGCTTTGCCAGATTAAGGGACTAGTAAACTGTCTTCAGTTGGTTTCCCAAACAGGGGTTCGTGAAGGTGAAGGTGAACGTGATCTCACCTACATTTTTGTTTCTCCTACAACTTTCCAATCAGCCAATCATATTTCATGGATGGGTTTACGTTTAATGTCAAGGCTTAGGGGCTTGTACTATATTTTTATTCACCATTTCACTTCATTGTGTTTCTCTGATATTATAGGGATAAGTTACTGTATCTGTAGGGATTATAGGGATAAGTTACTGTATTACTGGATAAGGATGGATTTTTACTCATAAACTGAACAAAGAGAAAAGAAATATGTCAGTGCATAAATAAGTTCGAAATTCTGGTACATCTTAACTTTAAAGGCAGGTACACAAAGTGATGACAAAGAGCTAGCACCAACAAAAATCAACTGTGTTGTTGCCACTTGTTGAATCGTGCCTGGTTCTGTCTGGACCAAAAAGCTGCCTGTGAACAGACCAAACGGAAGAAAATCGACTGAAACGAGAGCAAGTTCTGCACCTGTATGGGAGGACATGCTTTTCCACACCCGCTGAGAGCATTATCTATTTTCTTGTTCACAACGGGAGACCAAATCTTCCGATGCGTGCGTGCAAAGCGTAAAAAGAAGCAGCATTCAGTATCATTGTCACTTACCAAGGAGGGATTCACTCTTGCAAATATGTCAGATAATCTAATAATTCGTCACCTCACTATGTCACACTCACTCTCTGATTCATTGCTGAATTACCAGTCAGAGCATTCTTTTCGACCAATGGCCGACGCTGATTCTACATGCTGAATCAGGCCAGCGATCTCTGACTTTAACCTGACGAGAGGCAACATCTGAAACACACCAAACCAACTAGCCCAACAGTCGACTGTCAGCTTGGTGTGTCCCGGCCTTAAAAGTTTAAAGTTTTCAATATTAAAGAACCTAAGACATAAATATTTGTGTTCTATCAGTGATAACACTATTAAAAGTAACTATTTCTATTCACAATAAAATTCTGTTCTTTGTCTTATTTAGCAACATAGGACATTTTATGTGAGCTGTGCAAGTCAAATCTCAATATATCACAAAGAAATCACAATGTAAATGCAACCAAAACACAACACTTGCAAAAAAAATTCCTTAGTCAAGGAACATGAAGATAGTAATAACTCCGTGTGAAAAGATTTTATAGTGCTGGCTAATTGTTGATATCATTTTGTTGATTTAACCTCTCTTGAACTGTTGATACATTCATGAAATTGAGTTTTACTGAGTTTTGACCTGTATTTCATTGCAGTGTGTACTTCATAACCTTTATTTTTAGTCAATAATTATGAACTCATTTCATCCCTTAAACCTTTAACCCACCTTAAATGTAGGCCACTGTAATGAGGTATAGATTTTTCTGTCTGTGGTTCTTAGTAAAACTGCCAAAAAATGTTTTGTTTTCACCCTAGCAGTAGTATCTCAGTAGTAGCTCAGGGCCAACGTCATCCAAGGTCAACACTGTTATTTGCTGTTAAGCAAAGAGTGATGATGGGAATAGTGACTGAGAGAGGAAAAAGAGGCTCAAAATAGGTTTCTCTGTAGCTTCGTGGAACATAGTGAAGAGGAGAGAGAGTAACAGAAAGGGAAGGGGGAGTTGGGTTTATGTACAGCTGCTATCTCAGTGGAAGAATCTGGCCTGAGTTAGTGACTCTGTTAGGGTTTGCTTGCCTATGTATGCCCGTACTTCTGGCCACGGCTCCATGGGGGATTCAGTTCTATCCTCCTCCCGCTTATCAGCCTGTCTATCATACATCTGTAAAGATGCAAGTCTTGGAACAGACCCTAAAGCTCTCTGGATGCAAACTTACAAATAAGGCTATGCTTACACCTCAGTGATGTAGCCAAAAATGTCAAAGTTTTGCCCTTGCATTTTAAAAATGGTTCACGTTTACACAACAATATATTTTTTTAAATGAACTGCATTTAACACGTACCCAGATGATCCCTAACATGTACTATGCACAAGCATGAGGTCACTGTTTTCACAGATTCTTGATTCGGGCATTTACTCTGATGCGACAATCGTAGTGTTTTTAAAAGCGGTAACATTTTACAATAAGGTTACATTGGTTAGTGTTAGTTTATGTATATAATTATATGAACAAACAATCAACAATACATTTATTGCAGTATTTATTCATGTTTGTTAACATTAGTTAATGTAAATAAAGCTGTTCATTGTGAGTTCATATTATCTCAAAGTGCATTATTAGCTATAAATAATTATTGTAACAAAGACAATGTTACATTTTAAACGGTTCGCCCGTCCCTTTAAAAAAATGAAAAATTACCCACTCTCAATTGGTTTCTAACCTTTATGAGTTTCTTTATTGTTGAACGCTAAAAAAGTTATTATGAAGAAAGCTGTAAACCTGAAACCTGTATCAGTTGACTTCCATAATATTAGTTTATTTCTATCACGTAAGTCGATGATTACAGGTTTTCAGCTTTCTTCAAAATATATTCTTTAGCATTTAAGAATAAAAAAAACTCCTAAAGGTTTGGAACAAATTCAGATTGAGTAAATAGCGAGTAATTCATCCGCTGCGTAAAACATATGCTGAATAAGTTGGCGGTTCATTTCGCTGTGGCGACCCCAGATTAATAAAGGGACTAAACCGAAAAGAAAATGAATGAATGAATAATAATAATTATATATATATATATATATATATATATATATATATATATATATATAAAACACGTGTACATTGTTGTAACACTTTATTAATTAAAACAGTGCTTTGTGCAAAGATCCTTAAAGGACTATGATCATATGAGGAGCCCTTTTTTTTTTTTCCATTTGTATTAAATGTTGCCAATGTCTGTGGCCATTAAATGCATTTTCGGTCAGAAATATTAGTTCAGAATAATAGCTTTGAAATACACATAATAGGACAGCTGCAGATACAAAGGTGTTTTCAAGTACTATAACAGAATATGACTTTTTTTGTGAATTTATCTTGACAAACAATATTCAAACATGTGCAAACACATGCCTAATGTAGAAAAAATGTTGTTGTGATCAAATATGGCTTAGTCATCATTAACAATGGACCCAGGAGTTCACCCTGAGGCACTCCTTTGCTTCTTATTCCCCAATCGCAAGGGATCCTGCTGCACGTCTGCCCTTTGACCTTCTGTCTCATCAACAACAAGCACAACACATTTCCAGATCTTCTATAACAACACGTAACTTGAGCTGATGTGTGTCTGTGTACAGTTCAGTAACCTCCAGGTTTGCTGAAGCTGTTGTTCTGTACATGTCTTACTCATTTGAATTCCTCCTACGGTTGGGTGTCAGCAATGGAACAACAGATATAGGGTTTAGAGACTTGTAAAATGCCTTTTGTTGGTGAAATACCACCCAAATCCCTCTCCACAGGCTTGGGGTCTAATTGGGTTTAAATCTTTTAGGGCATGTGGGTCTGGTTTCATACTGGATTAGACCACAGAGCATACATGGTCCTGCTAAGCCTTTGTAATGTTCTGGTACCCTTTGCTTGCTCTGTGAAAGGACAAGGTTGGGGTTGACACGTATCACAGGTGCTGTTCAAAAAGAGCTCTACCAAAGAGTTACTTTAAATACAACACTTACGCTGCCATGCGTGCATCTTTATGTTTTATTTTTGGTTAGTTGTTATTGAGAGCCACTCCAGCATAAGTTCAGAGGGAAATTTCCGTAATTTCAGTCAAAAATATGCATCAATGTGCCAACATCTGTTTTAAATGGGAAAATTGTTTGTGCAGCACTTAGTACAGTATGTTTTTTTTTCTTTTTTTCTTTTTTTTTTTTCACAAGTGCTTCAGTAAAATTTTGCTTTTGCCACTGGTGTGATTTGCTCTGCTGCTCTTCGCACTAAGACAAATGTTTGCTTTTGCATCTGTCCTTATTGAAAGTCTTGATGTTCCCTTTAGTCTTTGAGTCTGAGAATTCAATGTCCTTTTTTCCAGGAACAAATTGAGTTGTAGGTTCATCAGACCCCATTACACATATTCAGTCTTTTTGGAAATCTGTGATGATTTCTGGCCCAAAAACAAAAAAGTAATGTTACTGCTCAGAACAGATTTATAGCTTTAACCATGATGAATAAAAAATCAAGTGGCATTTCTTGATGCAGCAGCAGACTGTTCAGTAACAAGTTTTCTAAAGTACTGCTGAGCTCATTTGGCACAACATGACAGTTTTTATGCAATGTCATATGAGGGCTCAATGGTGGAGAACATTCAGCTCAGGTTTTCTGACTTGTTTCATATAGACTGTAATTTCTCTGAATTCCTTCAGTCTTTTCACAATATTATAAATTGCAGTTGGTGAAAGACCTAAATTGGTTATAGTTTTGCATTGAGAAATGATTTTTAATTAGCTTGACCATTCTCACATAATTTTGGCACAAAGTGATGAGCCATGATCCAGCTTTGCTTGCTAAGACTGCAATATGCTCCTTTTACAGCCAATTATAATACCCCTAAAAGTACCAGTACAGCTTATTGTGGACATGTTCTGTAACCTTTTCTCTTTTATTTAGCTTCTGTCTCATTTTTTGGGAATCCTAATTTGTTTAAATAAATGTACAAAATAAATTTAAGTTTTTCTGTGAAAACATTGACGAAAACTAAATCTTTATATATTTTTTTTATTAAATACACCTTAAAAAGAATTAACAAATCACAGATTCTTAATTTCATTGCATTTTACAAAATGCCCCAACTTTTTGGAATTAGGGTTGTAAGAGATAACCTGATTAAATGCAAAGGGTCACAGTATGACTATTTAGGTATTTAAAAAAGATTTAGAAGTAGTTGTGTTGTGTGGTGATTTGGTCATTCATTGGGTTTAAAACCTTGGTCCATCCTTAAAATCCACCACAGCAATGAACCCATAAAAAACCCTCACTGCTGAGTTGTCATAAAGGAAAAGGGGGAGAAAACTCTGACTCTTGCGTTGAGTAAAAAAAAAAAAAAAAGAAAAGACGCCCATTCCCTTGCTTGTAGACACTGTTCTGTTCTGTTCTGCGTTCCTTTGCATTTGTTTCGCGTGGATCCTTGGTCAATAATTCTCTCTTACTGTAACTGGGATTTCAGCTTCATGCTACTTCCACACCATACACACACCTGAAAAGCCAGAGCTACTTCTCTGTTTATGAATATAACTTGACATGAATGATATCTACATGCTGTTTCCTTTAAAAGCCGTTCAGACATGTCTACACCCTAAATAACTGTGGTAATCTTATAATAAGTGTTTAGGGAGTTATTATATACATATTATTCATTTAAATCTGGTTAATGTTGGGGTAAACAAGTTAGGGTTACACTTTATTTTCTTTTTTTACTTTTATGTCTTTATTCTCCATGTACTTACTACAGTAGCAGTAATAGATCATGCATAGCTTACTATCCCTAAACCTAATTATCATCCTAACCCTTACCATAGAAACAACAAACACCATAAAATGTTACTGATGATGTAACTATGACTGTAAGGCATAGTTGTAAGGAGTAGTTCAACGGAAAGTAAAAATGTTGTCATCTGCCATCATTTGTCATTGCAAAACTATATTTCCTTTATCATCATATATCTAACTATTTTTCATGAATAGTTGATATCAATGATATTTTTTTCTTTTTAGAAAATCTCTGTATTGTTTTGGACCCCATTGACTATTTGCATTGGGCAAAAAAAATCTTCTTCTGGGTTCCACACAAAAGAAAGTTAGAAAGAACTCAACATAAAGGGATAGCTCACTCAAAAATGTAAATTTACTCACACTTCTTCTACAAAAAAAAAAAAAAACTCTGAAGAATGTTGTAAACTAGCAGCCACTGATTTTGTAGTAAGATCAAAAAATACTATTGAAGTCAATGGCTGTTTTTTTTTTGTTTTTTTTTCTCTCAGCATTTTTAAGTATATCTTCCTGCGTTCCTTTTGTTTAACAGAAAAAAAAAACTCAAACAGGGTTTGGAACAAGTGGAATAACTTGTTGAACAGTCTTGAAACAAATTAACCGTACATTAATACTTATTACAATATTGTAAAAGGATGTAATAGATGTAATATATAGTAGTGTGTTCATTTTATTTGCGGTGTGCAATGTCTCAACGAATATCTCTATATCTACAGTATACAAATCACCTGAATACGAGTCTTTGGGCTTTGATCTGACAGTGGAGCGACTAGTTTCCATTGGGTACCCACAGGAACTTCTTGGGTTTGTTTACGATCCGACTTTCCCTACAAGGTAATAAACTCTCGTTGGCAGACCATATTTTAGACCGTTATCGGTCCCAAGATCATTTTATATTGCATTTAGAGGCTAAGTAGCGAACCCTTTATGGTCTGTTCAGAGGCCTGGTGTTCGACAACATGTATGGCAACCTCCTGAAGGTAGATGCTTATGGAAACATCCTGGTCTGTGTCCACGGCTTTAACTTCCTGCGAGGGTGAGTATATGTAAATGGGCATGGTTACTGCACTCTGATGAAACGTGTGGAGTATGTGCTCATAATGTTCTTCTGTTCCCTGCCAGGCCTGACATCCGAGAGCTCTACCCCAACAAGTTTATCCAGCGCGATGACACAGAACGCTTCTACATCCTCAACACACTCTTTAACCTTCCAGGTAGACACTTCATCACTGTCAAACATAATGCTGGCTGCCATTCAAACACACATTTACAGTGGAGTACTCATAATGGAGGATGTGAGGAGTGTGCGCTTCTATTTGAAAGTCCTCATTTGCAAAACTTTTGAAGAGTTTGATTTATGTTCAAACTGCTGACTTGTGGCTTATAATGAACAGAATCAGGTTCTGTGGTATTTGTCATAATTGTGCAGTAGTACAGAGTGAGTAAAAGAGCAATTTATTTTTATCAAAGTGCAAGATTGGTTTGAATTTTAAGTTTGTAGTTGTAAAATGTTACTTAAAGCATAAAAGAAAGCAGTTCATCGCTATTCATTGAGTTAGTGTAATAATTTTTTACAACCTATTTTTAATTTTTAATTTGCGCATATAAAAAAAAAAAAAACAGATTTGCAATATTGGACGGAAAAGCCAAAAGTTTGGATTGACATGTGAGTAAACAATGAACTGATCCAATGATGTCAATACAAGTTTTTGGTCTAGCATTTTGAAAAACACATTTTTACCTTCAATTATTGTGCAGATTTTTTAAAGATATAGATCATATTTCTTTGCATTTTAAAAATAGTGCTGCTTTTGATTGCTTGCATATATACACAGTGCTGTTTAAAAAATTGTTGATATGTTTTTTTAATACTTATGGATCAAGTTTATTTGATAGCATTCTCACTAAGGCTATTTTGATTAGATCAAAATACTATAAAACCATTTTAATATATATTTATTATGTTATATTTGAACTTATTTCATTCATTCATTCTGATTTATCAGAGGTCACCACAGCGGAACGAACCGCCAACTATTCCAGCATATGTTTTACGCAGCGGATGCCCTTCCAGCTGCAACCCAGTCCTGGGAAACACCAATACACTCTCGCATTCACACGCACACACACACACACACACACTCACACACACGCGCACACACACACACACACTCATACACTATGGTCAATTTAGATCATCCAATTCACCTGTACCATATGTCTTTGGACTGTGGAGAAAACCAGAGCACCCGGAGGAAACCCACACGAACACGGGGAGAACATGCAAACTCCACACAGAAATGCCAACTGACCCAGCCGGAACTCAGTGAGCTTCTTGCTGTGAGGCGACAGGGCTAACCACAGAGCCACTGTGCCGCCTTGAACTTATTTTTGAATTGTAATTTATTCCTCTGATGGAAAAGCTGAATTTTCAATAGTGATTTGTTGAGTTTTTAATTCCACACAGTTCTTGCTTCTTATGTATATTTAGCCCTCCTGTAAAATTTACATTTTAATATTCATATTATATCTAAATATTCCTCATGCTGTTTAATGGAGAGAAGAGTTTTAAACATATTTTTTAATAACCAATTTCTAATAACTTTCTAATCTTTACCATGATGACGGTACATAATATTTTCCTAGTTATTTTGCAAGATTTTTTTTATCAGTTTAATCCAGTAAATAAAAGTAATTTAGCTTTAAAAAGAAAGAAAGAAAGAAAGAAAGAAAGAAAGAAAGGAAACAACTTACTAACTCCAAATATTTGTTAGTGCATTATTTTAATTGCATACAAAAAATGTTAATTGTTCATGCTTACATTTCAGAAAGTCATTTCATGCTCTCTATCTCTCCATTTCTTTTGTCTTTCTCTCTCTCTCTTTCTCTCTCTCGCTCTCTCTATACACAGAAACATACCTCTTAGCCTGCCTGGTTGACTTCTTCTCAAACTGTGACCGATATTTCAGGTAGGAGTTCCATGTTCCAGTGTCTATGATTGTATTACTCTGTTGCCTTGGACACTGCATACAGCCATACCAGTGATTGATAATCAGTATGACTTTACTGTGGGTGAGGACTGTTTGACGCTCTCTCTATCAAGCCACCAGAAAGCACATTACATCTTGATAAGAGCATCATAATACAGCATAAAATATTTACAACTGTTCTATAAAACAGAATGACACAAACAGATTGTAGTATGCGATTCAACTACAAATTCATATGCATGCCATGTATCATCCGTTTCCTGTAACTTGCTAATGACTAAACAATGTGCATGAAAAGTAAACAAAATAAGTCCCTTAAAATGATCACTTTTAAACAGCATGGAAATAACTGCTAAACTGTTAAAGACAATTTGTCAAAAACGTAATCGTCTGTGATTTGTGTTTTGGTATGGATGCATGTCCTCTGAAACACCTGTTGGTCCTTTTAGGGGGAGAGAGCTTTCCTGTTTGGCTCGGACAACCTCAAACAAGGGAAGACTGTCCCATTTAAACATGTCTGACTGTCGATAAAGTGTGTCAGTGCTGGCGTTTGGCCTCTTACTCTACTGTCCATTTGTTCTTTCTAAACCTTCAGCTGTGAAACTGGCTTTAAAGATGGAGACCTCTTCATGTCTTTCAAGAGCATGTTCCAAGATGTCCGAGATGCTGTAGACTGGGTTCATTTTAAGGTAATAGGGTTTAGGGTTCTATATTTCTCAGAGTAAGTCGGCCAAAGTAAGAACTTCTTCTGTAATGATGTGTTTTCCGGTGTGAGGGCAGGCTAGTGTGTCAGGTACAAATTTAATAAAATTAACTATTTCCCAGCCATGACACTTTTAAAAAAATATATTTATATGATTTTCTTCTCAATTTGACGGCCATCCGATTATTTTACTCAAATTTCAGACTATGAGAATATGAGAATATTATATATTAAAATAAATAACTGAGCCTCTGTTCTTTTTTTTAAAAAGCGTTTTATTCTATCTTCATGTATTCATGTTTTATCACCACTTAAATGCAGATAGTTTTCATCAACCTTTTTTTTGACAAAAAAACTAAAAATATGAGACATCTTGTCAATGGTGGGGAAAGAGTTAAAACAAATATATTAGAAGCTGAGAAAATCCTAGGTTCCCTAAATCTGAGTAAAATTTTAATATTCGTTTTATTCTATAAAGTTCTGTTAAAGTTTTTTTTTTTTTTTTCAAATAACAAATATTGTCATTATTATTATTATTATTATTTTAAATTAGGGTTATTCTACCAAATATTTAAATTAAAACATTGGTTTTGTGTTGTCTAAAATTGCTGAGCAGTTCCTGTCAATACTGGGAATCAAAATGGCAAACTTTGTATTACAAGTTAACTCCCATTGTAAATAACAGAACACTCTACCCGTTATCCAAATACAACACTATTTTAGTTCTGTATCTGACCTGACCCAACCATCTAACATTACATTTCCTACACGAGGTAGAAAACATTTATTTTCTCATGTACGATATGCAATAAAACCCTTTTCTGTTTTGTTGCATATCTTAAATGTATTCTAAGCTGATGCATTTAAGAAAGATCAGTAGACATGCAACAAAAACAACAACAAACAAAAATAAAAAAGCTATTGTGTGTCATGTGAATGCCTATTTTTAGACATTGTAAATCACATTTCAGGGCAACGGTGTCAATAGAGAGTGAGAGAAAGTAAGCTAGAAGTAAAGTAGTTGCACACTGTTCTTAAAGTAGTTATCAATGCTAACTTATAAACCAGGACAGGAATAAATGACTCTCATGTCTGAAATTCCCCCACCATTCCCTCACACTCAAGTGGTTCTAAACTTTTATTAATTTCTTTCTTCTGTTGAACACAAAACAAGATATTCTGAAGCATGTTGGAAAAAAAACAACCACTGTCATCCATAGTAGGAATACTATGGAAGTCAATGCCTTTTTTTCCCCAGTGCTCTTCCATATATCTTCCTTTGTGTTCAACAGAAGAAAGAAATTCAAACAGGTTTGGTACAAGTGGAGGTTGATGAGTAAATGAAGACATCATTTTCATTTTTGGGTGAACAATCCCTTTACATCTAAAGGGTAAAACCTTTATTCATATTGTGAGTAAGTTAAATAAAAAAGCAAGTACAATTTTAGATCTGAAGCAGCATTAATGTTTGCTATTCTCAGTGCTGCAAATCACACTGTAATTTACACTGTAAGCATTTAATGATCTTCAGACAGAGCTTGAACACAAACACATGACTGTTTGCCTATCAGTGTGTACAGGATTGAGTAGAAATGCCTTTGGCTTTTTCACTCACAGCTTATCCAACCCTCACTGCGCCCAACATGTAAATATCATTCCAGCTGTTATATTATATAGAAGAGCACATTATATAGTCAGGTACCCACTGCATTCAAGACACTGTTTTTTTGACTCCTTAACACAAATTATAAGCTCTTCATGAGTTCTCAACTGCTAAAAATACTATAGTGTATATGCACACACTGTGAGCAGGTTTATCCCAACACACAATGTGGTTTTGGATGTTTTCTAAGTTTAGTCATAAAACATACAGCTGAAGGCAAGTTCATTAGCCCTCCTGAGAAATTCTTATTTTTTTAAGTGATGTTTAACGGAGCAAGGACATTTTCACAGTATTTCCTATTATATTTTTTCTTCTGGGAAAAGTTTTATTTCTTTTTGTTTGGCTGGGAAAAAAGGCTGTTTTAATTTTTTCTAAGTAATTTAAGGGTCAATATTATTAGCCCCCTTTTCTGATTGGCTACAAAACAAACAACTGTTGTCCAATGACTTGCCCAATAAACCCAGCTTGATTAGTTACCTAATTAACCTAGTTACGCCTTTAAAGCTGCGGTCACACTAGAGTTTGAGCATGTGAAATTCTGTTGTACGGCGCTGCGAAAAGGGGTTGGGAAAAGCGAAAAGCGAGCGATTGGTCCATATTTTAAATTTCTGTCCAGAGAGGTCATGTTTTGACCTTCGATTGGTCTCACGCAGTCACGTGATGCGATTTTACCAAGCTTGAACTTTGCAACGCAGCGAACTGCGAAACTTCGCACAAGCTTGCGTTTCCGGTCTGATGCAGTTGTGTGCGTATGAATGGAAGTCTATGGGGAGAAAAGTCTAGTGTGACCGTGGCTTTAGTTGTGCTTTAAACTGAATACTATTGAATACTGCCCAATAAATATGAATACTGTCCAATAAACCCAACTTGACTAGTTACCTAATTACCTAGTTAAACTAATTAACATAGTTACTCCTTTAAGTTGTGCTTTAAGCTGAATACTATTATCTTGCAAAATAGTTATAGTATTATGTGCTGTCATTATGGCACAGACAAAATGAATTAGATATTATAAATTTATTCTTAAAACTGTTATGCTTTAAAAATGTGTTGAAAAAAATTCTCTCCATTTAAACAGCATTTAAAAGGAAAAAGAATTAAAATTTCACAGCATGGCTTATAATTTTATCATTAACTGTACATTTTTTATTTATTTTTTTAATGAAAAAATGAACCAAGTCTTAATGCATTATTGTTTCTGAAGGAACTGAAGCAAAAAATGAACACATTCTTTGGGTCATGTACATCTTTATCTGATTTTTTATTTTTGTTTGTTTCCTCAGGGAACACTGAAGGAGAAAACAGTGGAAAACCTGGAGAAGTATGTTGTGAAGGATGTAAGTTCAACTTTTTTGTATTACAGTTTCCAATTTACAATGCAATTGCAATTCTGAGAATAATTGCGTTTTTGTTTTATTCATCTAAAGGCAAAGTTGCCATTGCTGCTGAGCCGTATGAATGAAGTCTCCAAAGTCTTCTTAGCCACCAACAGTGACTACAAATACACACATGTGAGTTTTCTGATGCAAACATGCATATAAAGTCTCTTTCAGACCTAGTGAGCTGCCTCAATACATATTAGCAACACAGACACATCTTAGAATGCTAGTGAGAAGAAAGCCTAAAAAATGACAGATTTGGAATGCTTTGCATACAAAGTTTTACATTTAAGCTCATATGCATACAGTAACACAATTAGCATGCTCATTAGCATGTAGCAAACACAAATGTTGGTTGAAATGATTTTAATCAACCTCAGCCATGTCTTGTTGAATTTCAGAGAGATGAAAACAGTGCGGGATAGACTTATAAGTTTTATATTATTGGAATTCATTATTGCTCAGAATCGATTCAATAGACAATGCATTTTAAAAATCTCAGAATCAATGTAGAATAAATTTACAACTTTTTGCCACATCTCTACTAGTTTACGTGTATTTTTCACACACAGTTCACAACTTTCAAAACTGTTTTACAGAGTTTTTGCTCCTGAACGTCTTTTGGAAAGTTTTTGGTGAACTCATTAGCACTTACCCCTCAACATTTTTCACCAGTTTCTTCTGTGTACTTATTTGATGAACATATTCACCGAATAATAAAAAAATACTGAGTCTACATTAAATTTTTATTTGCAAGCAAATGTCAGTTAAAAAACATGTCATAAAAAATATTTGGACATGCGTACAATCTGCTTCATGAAGCTATTTCTATGGCCATCTTTCAACAAACCTGGCTTTTATTTTGTTTGTTTTGCAGAAAATTATGACGTACTTGTTTGACTTCCCCCATGGCCCAAAGGTATAACTTTTTTTTCAACTTCCCGTTAAACATTTCTAGAAGGGTTTCCTGTCATAAATTGCTCATAATAAGCTTTTGTGTTGTAGCATGGCACTCCACACCGTCCATGGCAGTCGTACTTCGACCTCATCCTAGTGGATGCTCGAAAGCCTTTATTTTTTGGAGAGGGAACGGTTCTGAGACAGGTGGATGCGGTGAGTACATGGCACCACAGAAGCAGACACTCAGTCAGCAGGTGTAGTATTGCACATTCTGGAACATTTTATCCTGCTGAACGCGAACACTCAAAGGGTTTGTCAGCGCTGAGTGTGGAACATTTATACTGAAGTCTGCTGAGCACAGTACAGCTAATTAGAGAGCCAAACTCTTTCCTGTCATTCCTTTTACAGCTTCCCTGTACAGCGCTACACTCTCAGAAATAAAGAAGAGCTGTCTCTGGGGCAGTGTGTTTTCAAAAGATACACATTTGTTCTTAAATGGTTCCTACTTGTTCTTATATGGTACTTGAATTTTTTTAGGCACCAGTGTATAACTTTTAGGTACAAATATAGATCCTTTAGGGGCAATTTTTGTATCTTTTGAAATGGTACTGCCCCAGTGACAGCTCTCCTGCTTTCTTTTTTTTTATTGAGAATATACGGTGTTAAACAGTTCTCTAAGCAGTTCAGGCAATTCTGAGAGAGATATTATAGTGACAAAAATGGTTCTGTAACCAGTACATTTTCACTGATATCTGAAGTAAAGAACTGGCTGAAAGATTTGCATAATTGTGCATAAATATGACGCTTTTTTTTGCTGTTTGCAGTCGGGACAGAACTGGCTGAAAAGATTTAATCTTAGTAGTGCAAAATAGCTTTTGCATCATTACCTGATTTACATAATTCGTTTAGTGACTCGGAGGGTAAAACAGTGAAGACATGTGCACATAAACAGTTCTTTCAGCAGGCACAATTGAAGCTTTGTGAATCACCTCCTGAATGTTCAGTTATTTATTTGTGCTGGAAATTAACTAACTGTAATAAATAAACTTTCAGTATATTCAGTTACTAAGAGTCACAATGTATTCAGATATTTAAAATCAATATACATAATTGAATCCCAGAATGATCTTCAGCATTTGGACATATTTATTAATCGATTTTATTTATTACTTACTTAAATAGCAATTTTCTCATTCATTTCTATGCAAAAGTAAGTTTCTAGATAAAACTAGTTTTAAAGTTTTGAAAGCACTTTTTTCAGATTTTACAGCTTGTATTTGTTTAAATAATCTTGTGGCCAAATTTGAAGTGTGCTTAGGCCCATAGTAGGCCCTTGTCTTTTGTTGCGAACCATTGAAGTGCTGTACATGAAAGTAACGTTCTGAGTTTTTGAATATTATTCAATATGTTCTCTATCCCAGACCACAGGGCGGCTGAAGATAGGGACGTACACTGGACCTTTACAACATGGCATTGTTTACTCTGGAGGTACTGGAAGTTCTTGAAAAAAAAATGCAGACATACACAAACATACAAACAGAAACTCATAGATCACTTTAGGGCATTGAAACAAATTTTGTTGATGAGTATTAGACATTACTGTAAATTGTTACTCCTAGAACTGATTCACAAAAGCATAATTTGCAGACAAAACCTGTGAGAGCATTTAATTGGTTTAATTGGTTTTAATTGGAGATATTCATGGTAAAAAGTAATTGTCATAATATGTGAATACTTTGACAAATATAGTGATTGTGGTTTAAATCGTGCTGTGATAAACATTTTGTATTACTGGTGCTTAGTTGTAAAGGCTTCAACACTAATAATATCACATTGGACGAGCAAATAAATTAAAATTGAATTAAATTGAATATGCCATAGAAATTCTGACAGTGTCAGTCTCTAAAAAAGTACTGTGTACTGTCATCTCTGCCCAGGTTCCTCTGATATTGTGTGTGATCTGCTCGGAGCGAAAGGAAAGGATATTTTGTACATTGGGGATCATATTTTTGGAGATATCCTGAAGTCCAAGAAGCGACAGGGTTGGCGAACGTTCCTGGTGATTCCTGAATTGGCTCAGGAGCTGCATGTGTGGACTGATAAAAGCTGTGAGTGTCAACATACTTCAGTAAAATTAAAAGTAAAAGACCTGTTTCACATTGCACATAAGCTGCACACATTTTTTAGCCCTTTCATATGTACGATCACACTGCAGCTGGTCCCCAAAGCTTACGATCACCAGTGTCATTATAACTTTTAGAGTGCAAGCCATCAACTGCTAAATTCAAATCTTCTCACTCAAACAGAAGCATAGAAAGAGGCACGCTGTGATAGATGGTCGTTAATCAAAGTTTATCAGTGTTTTTACAAACCATAAATCTCATGTCTTGCTTGTACTTGCGTGTATTTGAATGTCTGGGACAAATAAATGTTATTGGTTTAAAAACACGCTGATAGAACTATTAGATTAGAGATTAGAAATTAGAGATTAAAATAATAATAATTATTGTTGGACGTGCTTCATTCATGTAAGATACAGTTCATGTTTATATTAACATTGACTCTATTCCTCTCCCAGTTAAACAGCCTCTTACTTTCATGTATTTCCAAGAAGAGAATTGTGAATTATCATTTTTTAAAATCTCTACTGTTCTGATCTCTACTGCAGCATAGACTAACATTATGGCAAATGTCACCTGTCATAGATCAAATAACATGATTATTATTAAGTTTAAATGCGAAATACATGTTCTTACGCATATTTGAGAATCGAAATATCAAATATTTCATAGGACGTTTGTCAATATTTGCACAACAGGGAAAAAGAAACAAAGTATATACCATGTGTCATGTGATAAACTTCAGCCATAGCCATGGAAACTTTAAAGTGAAATAATGGTTACTTTAAAAAGCTCATGCAGCGGAGTCAGCAGAAGTATTTAAAACTTACGTGTAAAAGGCTTAAGGTGTCCGTATTTTACAAGATCATTCAACACAAGTTCATTGAAAATAGATGCTTCAGCTTGCATTACTGTGAAACCGCAAAAAAAGTACTTAAGCATACGTTTGACTGCAGTTTCTATTGGTAAAATGAGCACTATGGGGCAGTACCATGTCAATTACTTTTTGCTTTGTTGGTTGATAAATCTTTCAGCGGATTATATTTTCAACTTCTTGATCAGACCCTGTGAAAGTTATTTAACACTAAGGGAGCTGTCTGTTTGTAATAAAACAATGTATTTTGTCATGTATACAAATGTGAATTTTAACAATTAAATAATTTATTAAGAAGATGCCGATAAGTTTCAGCTGTGGATCCCATCTTGTGGTCAAACAAGGAAATTCATTCTGCATGCAAACTCTCACAGTGCATTATGGGTATTCGCTAGCTGTTGATTGTACAATGGTTGTACACTCATTATTCCAGTGAATTGATTGAGTGCACTTCAGAACGTCCACTAAATGGTTTCATTAATCAAAATGGCATAACATTTGAGAATAAAAGGGTATAGGGGTGATTTTGAATACAACCCAAAAGTGACAAGATGAGGTAGATTACGTCATGTCTCATTGACCAAGGTGTGCTGGTTTTTCTGTTGCAGTGCAGTGTTGTTAGAATTTAAAATGAGCTGGCAGTTGGAGAATGTTCAACACAAACATGCAAAAGGGCTATCAAGCACTCGGGTGAGCCTTTTTACAAGAGCGCAGACATTTTCAGCTTTTTCAGTGGACATAGTCTGCATAGTGGGAACGAGCTGATGACTGAATGTTCATGCAGTTTTTTGGGGGTTTTTTTTGGTCTTATGGCTACCACAGATTATATAAATACATTTAGACTGGACATACTAGGTGCTATTGAGTTAAAAGTCTTCCTTTAAAATTAAAAATGCTTAGTGTTGTAAGCTAGAAATTGCTTTATTTTTGGAGCTGCAGTTTTGTTACACATCAGAAAGGCTGTGATTGTGAAAGCAGTCTTAATGTGTTAATGTGTAAAACAGTCCATCTTGTGAGAAGTTCAATAAAGAAAGGAATGCTCACACAGAGATTGAGGGGAAAAAAGAGAGTGGGATGAGATTTTCACACTTGACAGGCTAAAGAAAAGCCATGTGAAACCCAGTCATGACAGGTTTCTGCCCTCTCATTCACAGCCCTGTTCGAGGAACTGCAGGGTTTGGACATTTTCTTGGCAGAACTATACAAGTGAGTAAAGCTGCCTCTGTTTATCAGTGTGTGTGTGTCTCATGGATGTGCAAAATTCAATATTTAAAACTGAAAATAATAAAAGATGTGATTGTATTTGAAGTAGAACTGAATAGCTATTCTTAAAAAATAATTGAAGTCGCACAGGGCGTATTATAGAAAGTTTCTTATCTTAGGTCTGAACTTTAGCAGTGATACATTAAATTAGGATTTTTCACAAATTCGTATTACAGAAGCAAATCTTAACTTGACATTGTAAGATTCTAATCCTATCTTACAAAATTGAGTCTTATCTTAAGTAAGGATATGTTAAATTGTGACATCAAGTTCGACAATCCATTCTCAGGTCTGTTACCAAGCAACCAAGACTGCTGAGCTGCTAATGAGTTAGCATAAACGAAATTGATGTTAAAAAAAAAATCACAAACAAAACAAAAGAAAACCCCATAAGGCATTAGTCACTTGCACTAAAACTAGCAATGCTTCATGATTCTTTGTTGGTCTCTGTAATGCTGGTTGCAGTTCCTGCACTAACTGTAATATCATGTTGTGTGACAGTCTGTAATTGCTTAAGTGATTTGTCATTGATTTCAGTTTTATGATTCTGCATTACTAAATGTCTATCTAATTATTTTTGGATTAAACAGAACAAAACAACCTATAGTTTACTTTTAATCACAAAATGAAAAACTAATTACGAACATCATGAGGAAACAAAAATATTTATCCTACAAAATATTTATCCTATAGTTAAAATTCCCTATAATTGTCTGTTGTTGATGTGTTATTAATGCAAGATTAATCTAAAAATAAAACAAATCATACACTGTAGATAGCGTAGAGTTGTATAACTAATGCATATTGTCCTGCTAATAAAAACACTAATTAAAACTCAATAAAAAAAGTTTATCATTAGGGCATTTACATAAAGGCTGTCTGTTGATTAAGTAACTTAATTAACTTATTAACGACAAACTTAATCTGCGTAAATAAGTTTGATAGTCTGAATAGCCTATGTGAATATCTACAAGTAGAGTCTAATTGAATTGTTCCTTTAATTGTTCATCTGTCATAATTAAAATTACAGAAACTCTAGGTAAGCTTTTATTCTTAAATATTGATATAGTATACTATTTAATATGTAATATAATACTGTATGTCTTGGAAATAAACACATATGTTGCAAATATGATTATGTTTATGGGACATTCATAACCAAATCTTGAGAATTTTCTCCCATACTTTCATCTTTATATCCTTCATTGAAATACAATTGAACAAAGGTGAAAAAAGTCAAGAAATAAATGGATTCACTGTTTGCTCAGTTCTGACTGGAGAACAAGTCTGCTGTGTAGGGCACAGAGTGAGAGAGTTCACCTGCTGATAAGCAGTTATTTTTAAACATAGACATCGACTTTGGAGCTGACACTCCATTTCAGACTCCAACTGATACCATCCCATTCTCCTCTTCACTTCTTTATGTTTTTACATTCAGACATGCTTTTCTCTCACTAACATTCTTTCTTTCTGTAGGCATTTGGACAGCAGCAGCAATGAGAGGCCAGATATCAGTGCCATCCAGAGAAGAATGAAGGTACACACACACAGACAGAGACATATTTGTATAGCTATATTTGTTAATGATTTTTATAATATAAATACTGTATATTATTTCCCCTACCCCTATCTCTAATACCAACCCTCACAGGAAACAATCTGCATTTTTAGATTTTCAAAATTCATTCTGTGTGATTCATGAGCTGTTTTCCTCAATAAAACTGTCCCCACAATGTCCCACAGTTTAATTGAACACTAGTTATTTTGCAACTCACTAGTATTCACCTTAAAGAACAATTTAAATGCTTAACCATGTTAATTAGGTTAACAACACAAGTTAGGTTAATTAGGCAATTTATTGGACAGAAGTTGTTAATTCTGTATGCAATTGATTGACCTTAGCAGTTAGTTTTTTATTCATATTTTTATTCCAGCCAAACAAACTAAAATATATAATACTTTCAGCAGAAGAAAAAATATACTGCGCATATATATATATATACAAGATTAAAAAGCTACATGAGTGACATTATATATAACAAAACATTTTCAGTACCACTTGAATTAAACTGAAATCTGAATGTATCTTGAAATGACCAAAAATTACCATACTAAAATAACTAAATATAAGCAGTATCTAATAAACACAGAAAATACTAAAAGAAAAACTCCCTTTGCACTCACACACTTTCAGCAGAATGAACTGTCAATTACTCTGGCATATATTTTTATGCAGTGGATGCCCTTCCAGCCGCAAGAAAAAATATTATCTAATTCAAAATATTAATGAAAATGGTCTCAATAATTGTCTCTGTGTGTCTTGGCTCATCAGAGAGTGACGCATGACATGGACATGTGCTATGGGATGATGGGAAGTCTGTTTCGCAGTGGTTCTCGGCAGACTCTGTTTGCGTCTCAGGTGATGCGTTATGCTGATCTCTACGCTGCATCATTCATCAACCTGCTCTACTACCCCTTCAGCTACCTGTTCAGAGCCGCTCATGTGCTGGTGAGAACACACACATAATGATTAGTATAGGGTACAAACAATTTATTCTGTTCTCTTGCCCCAACCCTTAATGTTTAAAATACTTTATTCTGGATGATTAATGAGCCATTTTCTCCAATGGGCCAAATCCAAATGTCCCCACAAGGTCAAACATTACTGGTATAGCTATACTTGTGATGAACACCAGGCATGGACACACATTCATATAGCTGGAATTCTAGAAAATTAATAGTTTTTTGTCATAGTCAAAAAAATTAAATCTATTATAGTTGGTGCTTATTTAATAAAAATAATTATTAACAAAAACCCACATTGTGTATATGATAGCAATAATGGGAAATTCATTCTGTAAAGTAAAATGTGTCAAAGTTGCACAGCAGTGTTTGTTTCATTCTATTTACATTCTCCCCATTTAAACCCATGCTGAAAATTCAGATTTGAATTGCATAAAATACATATATTATTTTACTACAGCTAAAAATGCTCTTTTAAATTATACTATTATTTAACAACGTTATTTTTATCAAGTAAATGAAGCCTAAAAAAATTTATTAGGATGTTGATGATTTTGATGAAGTTTCTTTGTAAAATAGCTTGAGCATCTTAAACTCAAATCTCCTGTGTCACACCTGTGCTCTGTATGCTAATGAATTTCTAATATCCCTGAGATGGTCCTCAGTGCCCCCGAATCTTCCCATACAATTGACTATACTTTAAGGATCACCCTAAATGTCGTGGAGACAAAAAAAAAATAGTGTTGACTTAAGCCTCTATGGTAAATCAGTTTTGCTTTGAATTGATGCAGTTATTTTATTGAAATCAGACAAGTGGAATCACATTTTAGGGTAAGACATTGTAAATTCTTAGAAGTATCAGAGACTTCTTACATATCTGTACTCATTACAGACAAAAGAAAAGAGTACAATGGAAAGACTGGTATTGTTGCATTTTTTTAAATTTACCAACTCAGTATCGAAATACTGGTACCTCCTATACACACCCAAGAGTGTTTAGTACCTACAGAGTATGTGCGCAGAGTGGAGTGGCAAGAATATCACAAACCTCTGTCACATCAGTGTTACATTTGAAATGCAATGCCTTATTTTAAAGATTATGTCTCGAGTAGTACATAAAATCAGTAAAACTTTTGATGACTAAGATGTCCTTGTTATGCGTTTCATGTACTTACCATAGTAATTACAATTAATTATGCATAATTACACGCAATTCACCCTAAACCTAATCCGCATTCTGACCCTAACCATACAGTAAGTGCATTTAATTTATTACTAATACTCAGCAGTTAAATTAATTGTTATGATGTAACAAGGGCCCCTTAAAATAAAGTGCAACCATGAAATCATTTGCTTTTACCCCAGTGCATGCTTGCTTTAATTTTCTTTGTTGTACTCACTGCAGATTTAGCATGTTAAGGGAGTATTATTATTATCATCATCATCATCATCATCATCATCATTATTGTTATTGTTATTATTAGTAGTAGTTGTAGTATTAGTGTAACTGACCAAAGTTTAGTGTGGCTTGTGTCAGACTGGCAAAGAAATATCAAGCTTTGCTCAATGGCTGATTATTTTACATGTCTATGAGGGATCAAAAAGCATTATGAAGTGATTTAAAAGCAATATTAAAAACAAAACATAGTCTATGCTTGACAACAACAGCTCCTACAAATGTGCTAATGTATAGAATACCCTCAAATAATGTGTAGTAGACAGTAAGCATCAAGTTTTTGATATTTTGATGTATGTGGACCATTATGTTTTTTACAGAAGGTTGTTTAAACATCGAGGCACATACGGTAACTGCAGTAATGCTATTATTTTGACATGGCTTTCTGTTGAGTAACTTACAGTAGGACTATACAAAGGATATTTCATTTACATGTTTCATTTTCATATTTAAAATGTACTAAAATTCCACTTGTTCCAAAGCTGCTGAATTTCTTTCTCCTGTTGAAAACACATGAAGATATACTGAAGAATGTTGGAATAAAAACAACCATTGACTTCTGTAGTTTATTTACAATGGATGACAATTGCTGCTTTTTTCCAACATTAGTTTTTTTTTTTTTTTTTTCAGAATAATGTATTTCTTTATATTAATTTTGTATTATGTGTTCAACAGAAGAAAGAAATTCATAAAAGTTTAGAACCACTTGAGTGTAGGGAAATGTCTGGGTAAACTATCCCCTCAATAGTATGTCTCTAAATGAAAAATTATTAGTTGAATTTGAGCTTTTAATAACCAATGAATTTGTTGTGCTTGTGAATGAGCAGAAGCTGAGCTCTGAACAAGGCAATACTGCAACGCTAAAGACTTGTGCACACCAGAATGATTATTGCATGCAATTGTCATTAACATTTAACACTTCATGACTAAACAAAGTTTGTTTGTTTTTTCCTTTGACGTGGAGCTCATCAAATTCCTGATTTGCTACTTATTAATAGTTAGTAAGGTAGACGTTGGGCTTAGGTATTGATATTAGGGATATAGAGCAAGATCATACTTTATAGGACTTGAGATTGTTAACCCTTGTATCTGTTATCACGTTTCACTCTGCTAATACTATACCTGGGGTTAACGAATAATCCTGGGTATTCGTTAACAGATGTTTACATTCATAAATCCCAGGTTACTGTTCTTATTTGCATAATAGTGGCGCCACTAATGCTTTTTGGACGGACAGTAGCAACCTTTTTACACAGCATTTTCACATTGTTTTGTCAGTTATAAAAAATGTCACCGCTTAGGTCCTACAGTACACGCTTACATTTCCTGTATCTTTTAATATTGCCTTACTTTTGTCTCACCAATTGCTGTTTACATGATGCTCACTTCATGTTACTGACATGACACGAACCTCGCTGCCCAATAATCTGATTGGCTGTCTGTTGCCAAGCATCCAGCAGCAACAAGCAAACACTGCGATGCTAACCCTGCTCCGGAGCAGGGTTTCATAGCCCCAGGTAAAATGCGGTGCTAACACAGGTGTGAAATGTCTTTACTTGGGGTTAAAAGCAGTGTTTAGAACAATGATAACCTGGGGTCAGGGACAGACAGAATCTGCAGCTGTTTTTTTGCTATTTCTGCACAAAATCGAATTTGAAAGTATAGTAACTAAAAACTTTACACATAACAAATAAAATAATAATAATAATAATAATAAATTTTTATTTGAGTTTTACAATGCAAATCCAATTAGAACCACTTGTTTGGTATACAAAGTAAGTCTCTCATATAATACATCTACTAAAATACAGATAATATTACTTTACAAGCTGTATTGTACATAAACCATATAAACATTTGCATATTGTTCAATAGCATTACTGACATTAATATAAAAGCTAAATAAATTTACACACGGTAAATAAATCGATAGAATGATGGGTTTAAAAATCTGTGGATTCTGCGCATGCAGATTCCATCTGGGCCTACCAGGGGATAAGCAGTGTGAAAAGCCCTTGTAAGTACTAATAAACAGCCAATATCTTAATAATATGCAGATAATCAACTGGTAATTAATATTGGAAATTGGTACTCAAACTAAAGTATGACCAAAATCTCTTTAGCATGAATGTTGAAAAAGGTCTTGAAAAAATGTCGCTGATAAGCTCGAGTGATAAACATCCCAGTGTGCGCAACACTTAAGACTTTCAAAAAAATCATACCACAGCTTGACTTGCATACTCTGGTGCTTAGTGCCTATACCAGTTGGACGTGTTTTTTTTTTTTTTTTTACTCTTGCCATCTCCTTTTTTTCTCTTTCCCAGATGCCCCATGAGTCCACAGTTGAACACGCTCATGTAGACACCGAAATCGAGTCTCCTCTGGCCACACGCAACCGCCACTGTGTGGACTGCAAAGACATCGACTGCAAAAGAAACCAGCTCACACGCTCCATCAGTGAAATCAAACCACCGCATCTGTTCGCTCAACCACCACAGGAAATCACACACTGCCATGATGAAGACGATGATGAAGAAGAAGAAGAAGAAGAGGAGGAGGAGTAGATGGTTTTGACCATTTGGAGGGTAAAAATGCATTAGATGATAAGGAAGTAGAAAAGGATGAGTTGATGTATGGAGCTGAAAACAAGTTTTTAAGTGCAGTTCACCCTAACTGAGAGTTTACTGTTAAAGATGACTAAAGAAATGAACGAAGGTTCATTTAAAAGAACATTGGATGGGAATCATTTATCGCTCACTATATAATGTCATGTGATAATCATCCAGTGGAAGGGACACTTACTTTACTGTGAACTAATGGTAAAACTTGCGAGTTTACATTAGACATTCATGTATGAATCATACATGCAGCATATTGGTGAAACCTTGCATTATCTTTTATACAAAGAGTCTTGATAGGATGAGTGTTAAAGTCCGTTAAAGCGTAATACACGTTTTTAGGGATGTTATAGGAATATTTTTTAGTTTTAGAATAACTTCTGAATAGCCAGTCCATCCAGTCAGATTATCTTGATTACTACCTCCTGCAAAGGCTGTATCCAATTTTGGAATCCAATTTCTTAGAAAAAAACAACAAAAAAAAAACGTGTGTGTATGTTGGCAGAGTGTCTGTGTTGAAATCCAGCACGTGTTGAGAATCTGAATGAAGCACAGAAGAAGAAAAAAAAGCATGTTTCATTGAGACGTGTGAGTAAGTGCAGCCAACACAAGAATCCAGTTACTTGGCAACAGCATGTAGCCGTTTTTTTTTTTTTTTTTAAGAGGTTTGTTGTCAACATCTTGTTTTAATACAGACATTTTGGCTAGCGCTAATGCTACAGGAGATGCTTGTCATATTAGGGATCACACATGCACAAAAAATGTCTAATCACAAAAACATATGCATAATTTCAGATCTAATTCAGCAAAAAAAAAAAAAAAAAAAACTTATGATTTCACATCGACTGTTTTTATACTCTTAAATAAGCTAAGCAGAACCCTCTAGTTTTGTCATTACGTGCCATTTTTATCTGCCCAACTTATATCAGATGCAAAAACTATTCAACTAGTCATCATATATACTGTAAGTGACCTTGAAATGCAAAAAATAGAAACAAAAAAACTAGTGAGGAGTTTGTTATTACACATCAGTCATTGGGAGAAAAAGTACAATAGCAGCTGGGCATTGTGAAAGGAATGGGTTGAGAATGAGTGCTGTTGCTCTGGTTTATATGGAATTTAGTGACTCATGTTTGAACTTTGTTGATGGTTTACTTCTATGTGGACCAAAACGGTGTGGAGATATTGTTTGATTTAGCTTCAAGGGTCCTATTAGACACTATTAAGTGTCAGTTGTTAAGAAATAAACATAGTTAATGGTTTATAGAGAACACGGTTTTGGCTTTGGGAAGCGTTCCAAGTGCATGAAACAGGTAGATTAGGATGATAGCTTGATTTTTATATGCATTACTCAGAGATAATAGTACGTAGGATCTAAATGAAGCTACCTGATCTGTAATGCAACATGTTAT
This sequence comes from Danio jaintianensis, assembly GCA_903798115.1. Taxonomy (NCBI): domain Eukaryota; kingdom Metazoa; phylum Chordata; class Actinopteri; order Cypriniformes; family Danionidae; genus Danio; species Danio jaintianensis. The sequence goes on from CAIGQV010019186.1 coordinate 19,825,587, forward strand.
ATCTGTATGCATATTATAACTGTATGTTATTTTGTTTTTTTAGAGAATGTTTTTTTTTTTCATGGGTCTGACTGTCAGTTTTCAAAAGGGAAGACCGAGTAGGTCTGTAGTAGAAAGGTTTGTTGTGAGGCACAAAAATATTTTTTTACATTTTTAATAGTCTGTTTCCAAGGAACCTGTTAAACAAGATATTTTTAAACGTACATTGCAGATTTTATATGTCAATACAACTGGACATCCCAAAATGGGGCAGCTCTTTTAAAAATATACTTGTTCTTGGTCCCAGTCTTTAGAGACTGTGGTATAGGGAGTGTTTATGTCCTGATTTAAAAAAAATCCTGCATATCTCCTTTTTTTTTTTTCCTCTGTTTCCATCGGCTTTGTATACAAACTCAGTATTGTGGGTGTGTATATTTACCATATATATATATATCTATGTCTATATATATCTATATATATATATATATCTATATATATATATATATAGATATATATATATATATAGATATATATAGAAAGATAATATGGCTAGTTCCCTGGACATGGAATAAAACTAGTCCTGGGCTAATTTGCACTGGTGTTGGCAGTTGTCCTTTTTTAGTTGTCTAGGCAAGGGGAAACTGGCTTAGATTATATTTTAAAGTAATATAATAGAAAATGCATTGAGTTTAAACAGTATTCGTCCAATTATGCCATTAGTCATTATCCTAGATCACATTAGTTTAATCGAAGGTAGCTTTGCATACAGTACGTTTCTGTTTGAACCAGCGTTTTCATATTATATTTTGGCATAGTTTACAGTATAGTTATTTGTTAACTGTGCCAATAACTTACTAAATCTTTTCTATTTTTTTTTTGATCTTTTTCCTAATTTCTTTTTCTTTTTCTTTTTTTTTTTTTTTTAGTTAATGTTGAAGGTCAAAAATATTATTTTGTGTAATGTAAATTTTTTTTTTTTAGCTTTCAGGTTAGCAAAGGAAAAGGCTCAACATTTTCTTTTTTGACTGTAAAAGAGATCAAGAGCAAAATAACCATGGCATTTATTAATCCTATTTTTTTGTTGTGTTGTTTGTTTAGGGCCTGTGATTTCATGTCACTAAAGTTTGGTTTTGCTCCCTGAATTATGATACTTTCTGATTTATAGAGTTGTAAACTTATACAAATGGGAAATTGCATTGCAATGTACAATAAAGTTAATTTTACATAATAAAGTCACCATTGGTCTCCTGTGGTGTTTTCTTCTGACAGCATATGCCTGAACATAATGCTTTGTTTTTTCAGAATAGTTCAAGAACACCGCACTAAAGGCCTGTTCAGATCTTTAATATCTAAAACAATACAGTGTTAGTATCCATTATAATTTTATGTGAAAAATTGCATTCACATCAGCTACAAGAACGACAAAGAAAACCAAATTTTGAAATGAGTTTTGAGCATCTTTATTCCAACTGATGAACGATTGACAGTCAATTAATCTATCATAATTTAAAGAAACTCTTAGCTGTTTTTGAAAATAGGCTCATTTTACAAGTATAACCTACAGTTAAATAGTTTTACCAATTCATATGATCTTCGGGTCTGGTGGGATCACTTTTAGCTAGTCATAAACCATTTAATCGTATTAGACCATTAGCATTTCACTCAAAAAATATGTAAAAAGAATAATAATGTATGATATTATCTGAAAATAGTTCCCAACTAGGTAACAGTGCAATGTTATATCATTACACCTGCTGCAGCCATGGTACGGCAGCAAAGGTCCTTGATTATTATGCCAGAATAAGAGGATGGTTCCTAGCCATATTGGCCTAGAAAACAGCAACTTGTCATTTGCAATCAGTCTTAGTACACAATGTAACTACAGAAGAGACAAGCTTTAAATAGGAAAACTATCGAAACACTTTAAAAAATAATTTGAGTGTGATATTAATGGTTTAATCCAATTCACTGATTTATGCTAAGATAAGCTAAATAAATAATGTCCCGTTAGACCCGGATTGGATTAATGGATTAAAAAATGGTAAAAACAAAAATTAAAAAAATAATAATAATAAAAGTGTTCCTTGAAGAGATTCAGTATTAAAAGTGCAGCATATGGGTGATTCTAGAATTGTGGGGACATTGTGTGTGTCCTAGATAAATGTCTAGTATGAAAAATATATATAAAAATTGAATGAAACCATTTTGAATAGTAACACAAATCTGTAAACATAACGTTTGTGTGTTTCAAGAGTTCACACTTAGCTGATGATTGATTATAAAGCGAATTTAGCATGCTGTCCCGGGAGAGAGCCCTGAGCTCATAAGATCCTTGAACCCGGGGCTCCCTCCCGTTTGCAGGGTGAGAGGGGCATTTGAGCTCAGGTAGGTCTCGAGAACTCCCCACCCTTGGTTAGAGTTGATGACAGATAAAATTTGCTGTGTAGAGAAATACTGCTGGTTAAGCATTCGACTATAGTGTTAATTTAGATTGATTAATTCACTTATGACACATGTTTTTTGGACTGTAGGAGGAAACCGGAGAACCCGGGGAAAACCTGTAAACTCCGCACAGAAACGACAGCTGGCCTGTTAAGGATTTGGACCAATGACATTCTTGCTGTGAGGCGACAGTGGTAACCACTGGGCCACCGTGCCGCCCTATAGAGGGAAAGGTGGAGTAGTAGGGGTGGAAGGGGGGATTTTTCAAGGCGAAGATAACTGTAGTGAGAAACTCTGGTTATTTAAAGTGAGTTCGGAATCATCTGATTGGTGAATCAGGCGTTAGTTAATGCGTGACCAGCCATGTTCAATCATATTCACGTGCTCCTCTCGAAATTAGTTTACAAATAAACTTCACTTCAAGAGTTCACACTTAGCTGATGACTGATTATAAAGTGAATTTGGCATACTGTCCCGGGAGAGAGCCATGAGCTCATAAGATCCTTGAGCCCAGGGCTCCCTCCCGTTTGCAGGGTGAGAGGGGAGTTTGAGCTCAGGTAGGTCTCAAGAACTCCTCAAAATGCTCTGCTCGGGACAGCAGCCGCGTGTTGAAGAACCCCCCAAAAGGCAATACAGATCAAAGCGACATCCGGCTGCTGGATGGAAAGTGTTAGAAAGATGGTACTAGAAGAGGCTTTGCAGGAGCAAAGATGGAATTGGTGCAAAGTGTAAATGGTTTAGGTTAGAGGGATCGCTGTTACTGAAGTGGTGTACTGGCAGCTGGTGTTTGCAAGTGCTATGTGTGCTCCCGTAGCAGTATTTAACTGCCATGACCGGGCAGGAGAGTGTAACGGATGTAATAATTTAAATGCAGGTATGTATGAGCTCTGTTAGCGAGACTCTATTATGGCAGTGATGTAATGTATCGATAAAGCTCAGCGGAGCGTCTCTGCTGCTGCAGAGGTGCGGAGGAAGTCAGTATCAAGGAACGCTTCCACAGAGGAGTTTTAACTGCTGAGGCAGTGCTGGGGAGTGTGTCCGTAGTGGTATGGAAGAATGAAAGTGAATATGA
>CAIGQV010019186.1:19829089-19855002 GCA_903798115.1 Danio jaintianensis
CTGGGGAGTGTGTCCGTAGTGGTATGGAAGAATGAAAGTGAATATGAGCTCAGGCAGAGCGTCACTGCTGCAGCAGTGGTGCAGAGGGGAAATGAAGCTCGGCAGAGCGTCTCTGCTGCTGCAGAGGTGTAATGGAAGTCAATATTGAAAGGAAGTACGCTTTCTTACGTTTTAACTGCTGTGGCAGTAATGGGGAGTGTGTCAGTAGCGAATGGATAAATGGAAGTACATGTGAGCTCAGGTAGAGCGTCACTGCTGCGGCAGTGGTGCAGAGGGGGAATGAGGCTCGGCGGAGCATCTCTGTTGCTGAAGAGGTGCATTGGTAGTCAGTTTTTGGACTGTAATGAGTGCTCCGCAGGAATGTTAAATGCTGTCAGTAGTGATATGTCGAAATGGAAGTGAATAAGGCTTAGTTAGACTGATACTGCTGCTGCAGTGGTGCGATAGGTGAGTGTAGCTCAGCGGAGTGTCTCTGCTGCTGCAGAGGTGCAGTGATGGTCGGTATTTAGAGAGTTGTGTGGACTCCCGCAGGAACATTGGTTCCTATCAGTAGTGATATGAGTATGAGCTCAGCTAGAGCGTCATTGTTGCTGCAGTGGTGCAAAGGGTGAGTGTAGCTCAGTGGAGCGTCTAGAGCATCGTTACTGGTGGAATGGTGAACTGGTGGAAGCTAGTATCAGGGTGAGCATTTAATTCAGAGGTGAGATGAGGAATATTCACTGGAGTCGATAGGTAGTTTTTGGATTTTTTTATTGTTTGATCTAAAGATTGGGCAAATTAGTTTTGCATGTGCCCCACCGCAGAAGGAACAGACATGAAGGTATTTGCAGGGATTTCTTTGACATCTGCCAATATTAAAATTTTGGCAGATGTTGCTGTTGAAAGGAGAGGAGCGGAGAGAAGAAGGGAGAAGAGGAGGAATGCTGAAATTAGACGAGCGTGGGACGTAACTGGTCGATTTTGGGGGTTGTTCTGCATTAGAGGAATGAGAGATGAAAGGGAAGGAGGTGGTGATGTGAAGACTGGAGCGGCAGACCACGCAGGCTAGATTGTGGCATCCTAAAAAGACTCAATTATGGAGATCAGTGTCCACAGCCCCCCAATAAGGACACTGATTCTATTGAGTCACCCAGATTGCACATTTAGCGGAAAATAATTTGTGATAGGTGTAAAAATGTGTACCCCCGTAGGAGAGCGCGAGCTCGGCTATAATACCCGTGTAGTCATTTAACTCGCGCCTCCTATGGGGAAAACGGAGCAGATGATGTCAGTGTATCGTGCAAATGCCATAGAAAATTCAGCTAATGATAGAATACGTGAATGTGTGTTGGATGTCTGTTTTAAAGTAAAGGTAAACTCGCCGCAATCCACCTGACGTTCCGCTGCAGGAGGTGAAATTGGTGACAGGAGTGTGATAAGGTCTATGTCTGCACCTGAGAGAATTTGGTTCCTTGTAGTGGTAGAGATAGGTGGAGGTTCCGATGCCAGAGCGTTGGGCGGCGGAGGGAGGGGGGAGGCGGTGGAAAGCGTGAAAGGAGGGCGTGCGGCGGAAACTGGTGCGGGGAGGGTAGAAAGCTGAGTTGGGTCTGTGCTGGTGTGTGCTGTAGGGAGTGAAGGGAAGAAAGAGGGAGGGTTAGGATGAAATGTATGAGAAGCAGAAGGCTTGAGGGTATAGGACAGGAAGTGGAAGGTTGAGGAAGCAGAGAAAAAGGTTGACTTTGATGAAAAGCGGGAGGAGCTGAAATATAAGGATGGAAAGGTTTAGAAGAGATCGGAGGAATATGAGGAATAGTAGGAGAACTGGAGGGGGGGGGGGGGGTGATGAGAGGAGAATTGAAGGGAAGTGGGAAATCCCTGGTTAAAGTCCTGACGGTGTGACGTAGTTGGGGGTGACTGGGATTCCTGGGGGTGTGGTCCTGTAGGTGAGCGGCTGGATACGTGTTTTGCTTTGGTTTTCTTCTTTCCTGGTTGAGTGCGGGTGGGTTGTGGGTAAGGGGTGTGCCGAGCGCTGGTTTTCCCGGTGTTTGGTCTTGTAGAAGGTCTGAGTGACGGGTGGGAGTCAGAGTCCGGTTTATTGAGGGTCCTTGGGGCGTGAATGCCAAGATCAGCGAGATGTTTGCGGAGTTCAGTGACGGTAATTCTTTTGGATGGACGGACGAAGGAGGAAGCTGAAGCATATGAGGAGGTAGGAGAAGAAATTTGTTGTCTGGATGTGGAAGGAGGAGGTGATCTGGGGCGTAGGAGTCTGGTAGTCGAGCGAGTGGTTCGTCGGCCTTTTGCAGCGTCCCCTGGCTCTGTTTGGGAGCCTTGCGGTGCCATGGGGAGTTCGGCTGCCGTGGGCTCTTTGGAGATAGATGATCTGGCGTATGGTCGTCTTGATGGTTGTTGTTATTATTGGAGCTGTTGTTTTTGTTGCTGGTGTCCATTGTGATGAGGTAGTAGCTGTAGTAGTAGTTGTAGCGAAATTTGTTGAAGCTGTTGACGTACCAGAAGTAACGTTGATTTAACTTGAATTAAACTTGATTAAGTTTAGTTGATGTTGAGGTTGCTGTTTGTAGTAGTAGTAGTAGTAGTAGAAGTATGCTTGTAAAGCGTTTGCTTTGCTAGCAATTTGATTCTTCAAGGCGAAGATAACTGTAGTGAGAAACTCTGGTTATTTATAGTGAGTTGGGAATCATCTGATTGGTGAATCAGGCGTTAGTTAATGCGTGATCAGCCATGTTCAATCATAATCACGTGCTCCTCTTGAAATTAGTTTACAAATAAACTTCACTTAGGGACATTTCATTTCAGTAAAAAAAATGTGTCTGGTCAGTTACATCAGTTTTGAAAAAGCATCAAAATCTTTAAAGCAAGGCGTTTGACAAGAATTCACTTCCTCTGACTGTAAATTCTGGAAGTCATCGAGGCATGTCATTAATTCTTCCCTCATTAATTTGTGCAAAATGTTTAGGATACACCAATAGTAGATTTAGTATTTGTCAACTCTGATATTGTGATATTTCAGTGAACTTCTCATTTACTAAAAAAAAAACATGATGATGGAAATACATACAATTTTATTTTGGACATGCCTTGTGGTATCGGGTTTGAGGTTAGCATCTTGAGCTAAAGCAAAATAAATGGTGAAAAAATGTTATAAAACATTGTTATTGTCAACTCTGTTATGGTTAAAAAAATGACAATAAGTTAAACAACAATTAGTAACAGAATCAAATGTTCCCTATTACATTGTAGGATGTTGCTTTATTTTACATTAATATTGGATTCAGTTTACTGAAAAATATTTATTTGTTCTGTCATTCCAGTTCAAGGAAAATAACTGGAAAATGCTTGAAATGGCCCTGCAATTCTGTAAAGAGTCATGTGCTTACAATAAAAACACTCTTCTCCATTTGTGTGGATGGAAGTATAGTTCTTATTCTCTCCTTGGGTCTTTTTACCTAAATCTCAAATAAATAAAATAAAATCTTCATCAGAGTAAGTTTTCAACACACTTTGATTTGGCACACGCAGAAAAACAACTGAATTTGTGGAGTTTTGCAGCTGTGACCTGCATAAAAATAAATGTATAATTGTGTATTTGTTTCTCAAAAAATTTGTTTTGTTCACAATGGTCAAGTCAATTTGCTCCATTTATTGTTTTAAGCGTAGGACTATGGAAAATTCCCTATCAGGTCGGGAACTTTGACGTGTCTTAGACACAAATGGGAGATTACTAGATGACCAATCAATCTGAGGAGTAAAAAAATGGGCAAATGAATGCCTATGAGTTGGCAGAGCACATCTCAACAGGTGCTGGGGATTAATCATTAGTAGAGTATATAACCGGCACCTGTAGGAGAGTGCTTTAGACTTCTGCTTTAGAGCCTCACAGAGCAACCTTACAGAGAGATAACATCTTCTGAGCTGAATCCAGAGAGATCGAGCTTCATGTATTCAGTGCGGGGGATGATGCAGACAGCTGCGATCAAGCTGGGTGATTCTCCTGTCCCTGGGTGTTTCACTGGGTACTTCTAAACGAGCAGTTTAATAAAAGAGCAGATTTCCCCTAAGAGAGCAACACGGTCAGGCAACACGTCTTTTTCAAGGTGCTGTTTCCACCGTGCATTTCTGGATGTGGTTGTTCCTGTCTCCGGATGATGATGGATCGCTTTCTTGGCGCGCCCATATCCCAGGCAGGCCTATTTGGCGACACCGTCGGGGACTTTACCCAGGAGTCCTCGGTGGTGAAAAATCAGCTGAGCGTGATGGGGCAGGTCATCTTCTGGTGAGCTCGAAAGACTGCTCCCAACATACTGTCATGTTTATAAAATCCCTAGTCAAACGGATTAGCTAGGTAAAAGACTCTTACAACCCCCTAAATTCAAAATATTCCCATATTCTGGTAATCAAGGGCCTTGGGATGTTGGAAGGTTGTGCCTTTTGTAATGCTTGTATGCTCATGCTTTGCTTGGCAAACATCTCACCAAACGCGTGGCAGGACTTAGCTGCTGCGGTGTTTTCCATGCACATTCCCAATGTGTCAGCTGACAACATTGAAGTTCTCAATTGAGTTCCCGTACTGTGTTTTTTTTTTTTTTTTTTCAACATTCATTTTAACATACCATTTAACATCAGTGGTATGATTTAAAATAAATAGTATTATTATTATAAATAAAAATAAATACAAACAGTTGTAAAATATCAGTTTACTTAATAGTGCATATTATACTAAATATGTTGCAACATGGTAAAAAACATTCAAACATAAGTCATCGCCAGTGACATGCTCATCAGTCTTGACAGGTAATTTGCACAGTAAATCCACACCGAAAGCACATTGATGCATCTACATTTTAACTAATTTGTGATATTCTAATAGGCCAAAACACTGGAAACAAGAAAGCATTCTAGCACTTTGATTCCATCGTTTCAAGTCTATGTGCTTCTTTATTTTTTTTTGTATTTTTACTTTTTAGATTTTATGACTCAAAAAAGGTTGTCAAGTGGTTACATGGGACTACATAGGTAAGAAAGAACATTTACCAAACTTTAAAGTATATGCGAACCGCAAGTTGCAAAGACTTTTGTTTCAGTATGTTGATGTACTTCCAAATTTCCCACATTGCCATAACGCTTTATTCTGCCACCCTGATGAGATTTCAGTAGCAGCATCTGGAGTATTTAGAAAATATAAAAACCCCAAGTCTTCAAAACCAGAGGATTTCTCTGAATCAGAGGCAGGTGACAGAATTTATAGGCATCAGAGGCTCCGGCACTGGACTCTTCAGACAAGGCATTAATCTCAAGAGCAGTTGAGCATGCAAAACTGACTTCCCCAAGTTGCTTCAACACTAAACTCATAGGCCTTTAGTGTCGAAAAGCAGAGGTTGCCAGTGCTTCCAGATTTGATCACGGAACTGCAATTTTCATAGAAGCCCCCTAGTTCCGCAGCACTCCCTAGGTCACAACCAGCTAACTGGGCAGGTGCATCAGCTATTTGGTTAGCTACAGCTTCTCAGATTGGTCCCACATGCCATGTTGACAGGGGCTATGGCTAGGACTGGGAGAACTGCTATACATCCTTATAAGCATATTAGGATAATCAAAAGCCAGCTGCAGAAAGCCTATCATGTATCTTCTTTGTCAAGCAACCCCAATTTCAAGGGACTGTTCCCACTGTTCTGAGAAAAGTGACACAGTGATGACCGCTGACAGACCAGGTCTCATTACTTTGAGGAAAAGGAGCGAGAACAAGCCTGCCCTCAATGTTAATAGGGCAGGGGTTTTATTTCTTGGGAAACAATTTCTTGATTCAGAAGAGCATCATCAGGCAAGAGTGAATCTCCAGGATGCTTATTTCCACATCACAATTCACAAGGATCACAGAAAGGACCTCAGGTTCTACTATCAAGGCAATAATTAAAAGTACAATGTTCTCCCCTTTAGCCTAGCATTAGGTCCCTGCACCTTCACTAAGTGTATGAATGTGGCATTCATTCCCCTTAATCAACAACGAATAGCCAATTAACTGGAGGATTGGTTAATCCATTCTTCCACAGAGTAACAGGCCAGGAGCAACACAAAGGGGGTCTTAACCCACTTACAGAAATTGGGGCTGATACTGAACAGCAAGAAGAGTTGTCTAACTTCCACAGGGGTAGGAACATATCTAGGCTTGAGTTTGAATTTGATTATAATAAGAGCTTATCTGACACCTCAGGGTCTGTGTCTGTCCAAGTTCCTGAAAGAGGAGCAAATTACAGGGAGGTCAAGTATGAGACTGCTTGGCCTAATGGCAGCAGCCAGTCAAGTATTGTCACTGGGTTTGCTTCACATGCACCTGTTGCAATGATAGTTTGCAAAGCACAAATATGGGAATCTAATTCCAAAAGACCTGCATTGTATTTCTGCATTTGTCTCCAAGCCTGAAGGAGTGTGTCCAGTTAGGCCTAATATGTTCAAGGGGGACCATTACAACTGACGCTATGCAGTTAGGCTGGGGGCTGTTTGGAGAAACAACCCTGTACAAGAGAAACTTGATAAGCTGGAGACAGTATTTTAGGCATTGCTTCATTTTCTTCCTCAACTTCAACATGAGCAGGCGATCATTCAACGAGACGACACAACAGTTGTTTCTTACATAAATGACCAGGGCAGCAGACTGCATTCAGTATCTCTGCACAGAAATGCCTGGGATCTTCTTTTACGGGCACATGTCTGAGGGGTTTCCCCAAGGGCTGTTAATTTGCCAGGAGAGCACAATGTAGTAGCCGACCTTTTATCCAGGGGTCCCAGACCAGGAGAATGGCGACTTCATCAGGCAGTGTGGTGCAAGCTCAAACGTCTGGCCACTAGACGGTAGTCGGACAGGAATATTGTGAATGCTGTTCTTACAACCCAACAGGGCACTAAGTGAAGTTTTATAAACTAATTTCCAGAGGATCACATGCTTATGATTGTCCACAGCTGGTCTCGCATTAACAATCACATGACCAGCCAATTAGATTAATCCAAACGCACATAAATAGTCCTCTCTCCTTACCTTAGTCATCTTCGTTTTTGAAGAATGCATCTTCACCTTAAAGAAGCTCCAACGCCTAAGCATCCAAATTGGACAGCATCAACGCCAACAACAACACCATCGAGAGCCCCGTTCTCACCAAGCTCAATTCTACTTAGCCCCGCCGGGGATTCAAACAGAGCCAGAGGCTCCCACGAGAGACCGTTGACCAACTCGCTCCTTTTCCACCAGACTTCCCCGCCGTCAAGGATCCCCATCACCCTCCACACTGTCACAAAAGTCTCCGCCCCACCTCCCCCACATCACCAGTCCCAACCACAGAGACCAGCCTCCCCCATTTATAATTCCCCCACCCAGTATTTCCTCTTTCTTTCCCTCTTCCTCCTTTCCTCCAGCACTCACTTCCAGACCTCCTCTTAGCACAGACCTGCCCCAGCATCCCACCCTCCCTACACCATTTTCCTCCTCACATCCCCCCTTAACCCTGTCTACCGCCACACCCCTCCCCGTGACTCATAACTCTCTTGCTATGGATCCTCCCCCAGTCTCCAACTCAGTAAAAAAACAGATCCTCACAAGTGCAGACATTGACCTTACCAGTCTCCTCTCACCAATTGCACCCCTCACGGCAGAACAACAGGTGGAATGCGGAGAATTCACACTCACACTCAAACCACCCGCCAACACCCAAACCCACACTTTATCTCTGGCCAAATGCAATATAGCATTTTCCCAGTACACTGAAATGATCTGTTCCATATTCCCCCATAGGAGGTGCGAGTTAAACAACTATATGGCAATCATTGCAGAGCTCGCGCTCTCCTATGAGAGAACTCACTTATCACAAGCTTTTTTCAGCTACATGCGCCATCCATGTTACACAATAGAATCAGTTCCCTTATTGGGGGGCTTTGCACACTGATCTCTACAACTTTCTAGGTTGCTGCAATCTATCCTGCGTGGTCTGCTGTTTAAGACTTAATTTCACCACCTCCTGTCCTTTCATTATTCCCTCCCCAGATTCAGACCACCCAAAACCCAGATCCACCAGCTACGTTCCCCGTCCTCCCAGCTCTAACATCCCATCTCTCCTTCAATTTTCTTCGCCAGGCGCAATGCTTGGCTCGCTAAAGTCAACATTACATCCGCATTTGAAAAACATGCCCATCCACCCCAATTTCTGGCATCTCTTTGGCTGTAGCTCGCAATTCTACTGTGCAGTTCAATGAACCTTTGGCTGCAGAAGTAGCCCCAAAATCTTGTTACCGAAGCTACATGCTGGATACTTTCCAACAATTACGGCGTTTTGTATCTCATCCATCTCTTAGATGACTTTCTCATTATCCCCCATGGTCGCCCTTTCATCACGCACCTCCTCCAGCTCGCTACCTCAGTTCACGGATTAGAAGATACGATTCTTCTTTCTAAATCCAGTAGCGACAAGTTCAGCTTATGGATATCCTTCCTTAAGCTTTGGAATGATTGCTCTTTTTTCTATAGCAATTTAATCTCGTCCCCAGTAGACATCAATCTATTCACCAACTCCGTCCCCTCCATTGGTTTCAGAGGATTTTACCAGGGGCGCTGGTTCGCTTCCTCCTGCACCCCCCCTACCCCCCTACCCCACCCCACACACCCCAAATGCTCAAAATTTCTCAGCATCAACATTCATCCGCTCTTTTTGAACGATACCCCTTAATGATTGCAGCCATTATATGGGGGGACTAATGGACTTGCTTTTAGCATTCTCATACATTGCGACAATGAAGCCACCGTCCACTGCATTAACAAGGGACGCTCCCTGGTGCTCATGCCTTTATTAAGACTCATCTTAATCTTTATCTCATCTTAATCTTTATCTCATCTGGACCTTAGCCCACAAACAATTGCAGGAGCTGAGTCCCGCCCTTCCCCAGCACAGACTCCCGCAGGAGTCCCCCCTCCCTCCGCTACTCCCTCCCCCAGTTCCGACTCCCGCAGGAGTCCCCCCTCCCTCAGCTATGACTCCTGCAAGAGTCCCCCCTCCCTCAGCTACGACTTCGGCAGGAGCCTGCTACAAAAGTTTGCTCCTGCAGAAGCCCCCTCTTTTTTTATGGTTGACCATGGCTGGTCTCATTAACAATAACATAACCAACCAATCAGATGAATCCAAACACACATAAATAGTCTGCTCTCCTTACCTTATTCATTTTCGTTTTTAAAGAATCCCCCCATCCACCCCGACTCCTTCCCCTGCTTCCTAGCTAAATAACAGAGGAGTTCCCGAGACATACCTCAGCTCAGACTCTCCTCTCTGAGCTCTCTCCTGGGACAACATGCCAAACACGCATTTACCTTATCAAGCATCAGCTAACTGTGAACTCTTGAAAATGACTTCATGCTTCCAGATGGGAGAGATTTTCAAGATAGTGTCACTCCATGAATATTGACACAATTTCATGTAAAGTTCAGTATTTGCTGATTGGATTGGACTGAACAGAATCAACCATAAGAGGCTATGTAGCTGCTATATCCAGGTATCATGAAACCTATGGAGTTTGCACAGTTGGGTCTCAACCTCTAATCAGGTGTTACCTGAAAGCTCGTAGACTGTGTCCATCTCAAGCACAGCTGATTCCCTCATGGGATCTGGATATTGTCTTGAAGGCTCTGACAGAACCACATTTAGAGACACTGGATGAAATATGAATAGCATTTCTCACATTGAAGATGTATTTCTTTTGTCTGTTGACTGAGATGAAATAAAATGAAGGGTTACAGAGGTATTCAGTGAATGAAGTCAACATTCCACACAGTGTGGTCATTGTAAGTAGCACTTGTAAGAAAGTACTGGCTTTGTTACACCTTTATTTGTAGACTGTATAGATTGCAAGCATGGAGTGGTTAATTTGACATACCTGACGGCTCACCTACTGTATAGCAAAAATGACACATACTATGGTGTTGACTTCATTCAAAGAACCAGGTTACCTCTGTAACCATTCGTTTTACTATCTGTAGTAACTTTTTAGTACCTATTAACATAATTTTTTTTTTTTTAATCATAAAGCTGATCATCATGAATACAACATTAACACCATAAAGCCTTGCTGGCCACAGATAATATTTCTGCAATAGTCTAAAACCAATGTAACATTTTAGTATGTATTTAATGAGAACAAGGGTGATGTTAATTTCCTAAAAAGATATATCATGGTGACAGAAATATCATGTTGTTTGTCTTTTGATGGAAGACCTTTAGATTATGAAGCAATGAACAAGTTGTAGCAAGTGAAAGGACAAGTGAAAGAACACAACACCATAGTGAAACTGATGAATGTTTAATAGCACTTTCTCTAGACTGTTTTCCTCCCTAAGGTTTACATTTTAGTTACAAAGTAGCTACAATTCATTGACAAAGCAAATTAGAAAACAAAAATTTATTTAACCCCACAAGAGCATCTGTCTAGGGAACAAAAAAACAAATCAATGCTGGCTTTAATTGACTAAATAAAGCCCAACAATCTCTGATCACACCTCTTCAGTAAAATCTTTGGTATAAAGAGCATCAGTTGTAAGATTATAACCTTGTCAAGGTTTAGTTTGGCTAAATTGTTAGACCGTAGTGCCAAGTAGTGGATGTTTGTGGTACTGACCCATGTTTAAATAATATAATACAACAAGCAATGCATTCCTGTTACTTATCTGGAGTGGTTCAAGTTGCCATAAAAAAAAAAAAAAAACATCTAGGGTGAAGTATTAAAAGCTGCCTGAATCAGATTTACCACAAAGCCTGATATTGTAGAAACAGGGTCATGCAGCTGCCACATTTATATAGGAATAATCACAGGAATGGATTTGGGATTGTTAAAATAAAAGTCAAATGTGAAAATTAATGCCACCTTTCAAAAAAAAAAAAAAAATGGTACATCATTAAAAAAACAATAACAATGTTCAATTCAAAGGACAACTGTATGCATAGCAGGAGTTTCCAGCGTTCATATAAATAACCACTAAAATCAGTGTTAGAGACACAAAGGTAATACACACACATACAGCCATTTAAACACAACGGAATCTCTCTTACAGATGATTTAATTTAGTAGTTCTTTTAATGACTCTTCATGTTACGGCCTGAATTCGGTTAGGAATCGCACGGATGCATATCGATTCTCCCTTGCATAAAGTCCTGACAGGTCTGTCATTTAGTTTAAATAAAAACATGTTCGGCTTTAAATGTAAAATTATTGTGCCTTTGATAGAATTCAACTTTTAAAGCAGACAAATAGGACCTGTTTATCCATGGAAGTGAATCCAAAATATCTCAGAACAAATATACAAACGTGATACAATAAATGCATACAAATAGTTCTATAATTTACAATACAGTAATCATGATAAATCATCTTTTAAATAAAATGTTTCATTGCACTTGTTAAAAAATTAATATGATTTTTTAAAGGCAACATAATGATTCATATATATATATATTTTTTAAAAAGGTCTAAAAGGGATATACCAGTTTTAGAACAGTAGAAATAACCATTTCTGAAATATACATGTAAAAGACCCTCACCAGTACATATACAATGATGTATCTGTAACTGTATATATATATTGCATGTGACACTCATAGAGGCACACACATACACATGCACAATTTACAGACAGGTTTGCATGTGCCAACAATTATATCCTCAGACACGCACATATATACAAATGCATACAAAATAAATAAATATGTGAGTAGAATGCTCTTGGTTCATGGTTTCCTTCAAAGCGGTATTTGGAACAGTCTTTGATTCACCCTTAGTATGGCATCTGTCTGGAGTACGTCTTTTGTGTTTGTGAATATCACGGGACAGTCTGAGTGTAGCTGGAGGGGCTCATCCGAGCACAACAATGTCCATCCTCCAAACTCTTTGGTCTGGGGGACATAAACACTGCGGTTTATCAGGATGAAGGGATCTGAAGCGGGACACTAGACTATTCCATATTGCGGAATATGCTCAACCCAAGCTCAGGCCCCAGTAGTACTGCACTGTTAGTTTATAGCGGTTTGGGATGGTGTGTCTCCACCACCCCGCTGAGGGCTAGATGGGGCCCTCGCTGTGGCCTGTGTGGTTGGACTTGTTGTGCACGACGCAGTTCTGTGTCTGGTTGAACAGTGTGGTGGTTTCATCAGTCAGTCCATCGTGGAGCTCTGTCAAAGTCATTTCAATTTTGGTGTACTCGCTCTCTGAGGACTGTGGGGTTTTGTCTATGCGTGAGGCCATGACGGCGTTCTGATACTGCTGTCGCGTTACCTGTTGAAAACACACAGAACAGGAAAAGTTACAAAAGCTGATAAGGATAAAATGCCCCAATTAAGCTATGTTAAAGGTTCCTCATTTTTGTTTTAGGTGTCTTCTACAATTGGTTTGCAACAAATGTGTATAATGTGTCCTGATGGCAAAACATTTTGGTCACCCACTGGTGAATGCATACAGTACTTAAAAGTCATAAGCCCCACACTGTCTTATTATATGTAATGCCGTTTTCACACTGCAAGAGTGAGCAGTACTTTTTTTTGGCATGCATGTTAACAAATGTGAGTGCATTCACACTGGGAGGAGTGATTTTGTGATTTTTTTATATAACTTTTTTGTGAGTTTAGAGAACTTTTGTGCAAAATCATTTATTTTGACCATGACTACAGATGCCATGTGTCCCAGGAGCCTCTGATCAAGTTTTTTAGTGGGACAGATTTTTTTACCCTGAACTGATTCCAGCAGGGAAGGGTATCCGCCGTGTAAAACGTGCTGGATAAGTTGGTGGTTCATTCCGCTGTGGCGACCCCAGATTAATAAAGGGACTAAGCCGAAAAGAAAATGAATGAATGAATAAATTAATGATTCTGGCAGGAGAGCACTGACTGGGCACATTTGGTGGAGAGCTGTGCTATCATGGTCAATGAGTCCAGTACCATCCTGAAAATAGGAGATGCTCTGCATTTTCTTAGTTGACCACAAGCTATGATAGTGGCCAATCACCTTTTCCACCTGGGGAATGACCACGTATGCCCCACATAATAACCACAAAAGGTAAGGGTAGAGGAATTCGTGGCTATGGCAGTAAAAGATGCCTTCCAAGCCTCCGTGAACTCCTTGTCCACTTTAAGTGGGAAAGGGACATGGGGCAAAGACAGATTGTCTTTCTTATATCTGGCCTCCCAGGCAACCCCTACTGGGGAAAGTGCAGACGAGGCTCCTCCTGAGCATGACAGCTCACCCTACGATACATCCATGAACAGCTATTCTGTTGTGTCATTGAATGAAAGAGAGGCCATGCCACGGGATGGGCCAGAGGTCTCATCTGAAGATTGGAGATTCACCCAGCGGATTCATTCCCACAGTGATCCTCAGATCTCTCTACATGTCTACACCGCAGTGCTGGTAGCAATAGAGGGAGCTTGCACATGGAGCTATGCAATCCACAATTTTAGCATCGCCATATACATGCCCTTGCTACTGACAAGCACTGTATCAACATGCTGGATGCCCAGGTATCTAACACAGTGGTTATGACCATTGTCCAGGGGCAGGAAACTACCACATCCAGAAGCACACAGTTGGTACTACATCTTGAAAAAGACACAATCCGACCACATGCTCTCTTAGAGGAAACTTCTTTCTTACAGTGGTATTGCTCAGCGAAGCACAAAGGGCAGAACAGGACCCAGAATCTGCCGCTGAATGTGCACACTCTCCTCATACAACTCAGTTAACGTGTGCTTGATCCGAAGCGGAAATCTGATAAGTGACTACCTACAAGCCACTTAAATATCCATATGTACAAGAGTGGCATAATGTGCAGATTCCACTCACCAATTGTCACTGGCCCTTTTTCATACAAACTCAGAGTGATTGGTGTCTTAAGCAGGATGCCCAATTCAACGTAATGCGTAGTGACTGACTGAAGGAATACTCCATTGAGTGCTGTTTTGGATGCAGTTTACACTTACATCATTGCTATTTTGTATTGTGCTGTGTTAGACCCAGGGCTTGACATTAACTTTTTTGATCACCAGTCACTGTGGCTAGTAGTTTTCCAATGTTACTAGCCACCTGGAATTTTCACTAGCCACAATTTTGTTGTTGGGAAAATATATTTTATATGCAAAAATTTGACTTTGGCATCTTAAAATTACTTGATTTAAATTATGTGTTATGTCCACATGCCTCCTCATTCATTTAACTTTTTGTGTGTTGTGACCTTGCTCAATGAGGATGAGCAAATGTCTTGAGGTTTCAGTGTTGCATTGCAATTAGTTTTATTTCACATGACTTTTTATGACTATACACAGTAGTCTGTCCTGGCTAAAGGTCCCAGATCACCAGTTAACTATACATAAATGGAGAGTTAATCTCCTATTAAAGCAATGTTATTGTAAAGAATGATAATTAAACCATATTAACAAAAATAACTGTAAGCAAAAGAAAACATGTGAAAAACATTCCGTGTGCGATAATGAAAGGATGATCACACGTACACGGTTAACGCTAGGAATATTAATTATGTTCAAAAAATGGTAAAAGTGAAAGCGGCAACCGCTACTGCGTACAAAAAATCTTAAGCTCTTTAAATCTAAGGACTGTGGGTGCACGAGCACTGCTTTTTTCCAGTCTATTTAAAAGTGAACCGATCGCACCAGCTGCGTTTTTAGGCACGGTTGCTTCGCGCAAGGAAACGGGACACGGGAGCTTTTAAGCACTCGCGCGCATCACATCAGCTGTGCACGCGACACAAAAGCCCTCGTCAGTAAGTGAGGATCGCCTGTCTCACCCTGCGCCTGATCATCCTCTCATTCGGTATTCGCCTGCTTTCTTTTGCTCGCCCGAACACTTATCAGTCGTGCTTCTTCTTGATTCTATAACATCACATTTGCACGCATATTGACAAACGGCCATAAACTAAAATTCTAATCTTTAGTTACGAGCAAGCACTGGCAATTTAAAAATTATTTTCAACCAGCCAAAGTGGCTAAAGAGAATGGCTGTCTAACCCGCCACAGCTGAAATCTACCCACATTTGGTGGGTTGGTGGGTGTTAATGTCAAGCCCTGGTTAGATCCTCTCTGAAGTATGAGCTAATTTAGCCTCATAAAAGGCATACCTATAACTAAAATCATTTCCAGTTTCTGAGGAACAAACAAACAAAAGGCGCTGTTGGCCAGGTTCTTAAACACTGCATCTTAAAAGCCACATCTGACAGCAGCCCACTCATATATGCGCTCATAGACAGATCCTCTGATTGACATGGATTTTAAATGCTCCCATGTCCATGTATGTGTGTAAACAATGGTGAAGAGGGTGAAAAGATTATCATTGGAGCCAATCACAGTCATTTCTGTTGAGCATGTGAACACAATGGCCAATCAGCGGTGTTCAAGAAATCATTCAGAAGTGCTCAAAATGTAAGCGGGAAATGCTAGTATTGTTTTTTGTTTTGTTTTTTTTAGGTACCGAAGTCTTTTGACATCTCTACTATGAAGACCTTTGACATCTCTACTTACCCCAACCCTAACCCTAATCAGTGTAAAAGCCCATTGATACCATTTTGAAAGCATATAAATAGCTTTTGAACGATTAGATGGATTCCGTTTTATGTATGCTGTTTTTATAATGACATTTCAGTTTACCTTAATGTACTGTACGTCTGAGACAGCTCTGACAGAATAGTCTGGCACATAGATCTGCAGGAAGGCATTAAGCTGGTTGTTACTGCTGCCCAGTGAAGGTGTGATGACTTCAATCCGCTCACTACGATTTAATGAGTCAGAATGATTCAGTCCAAATGATCGAGGTGGGGATTTGTTTTCTGCACAGGAAAAAAAAATGGAATTGTGATTTTAGAAACCAGGAAAAACATACAAAAATGCCTAAAACCCTCAACTTTACAGAGACAACAAGTAGCACATGTTAAATGGTTATTCATAGTAGCTTGTAACAGCTTTTTAGAACTCAATAACATCATTTGTTGTTGTGAAGGGGGTGTTTCATGCATGTAAAAGTGTTGCCACTGGCAAGATAAAAAGCCTAAGAGCTTTTAAAGTGAAGATTGGCTTGTTTTTAATTAAACACAGCTTATGTTTTCCACTTCATAACGAGGGGGACAATATACAAGTGCACACACACAAACATTCTCTTCACTCACACACAAACACAAGCTAACAGACTCTCAAATATACACATTTTGACACATACAATTATTCTTTCATTCTTTCTTATTCATAAACACACATACACATGCATATATGCACGCACGCAGGTTTCCACAGTGGGGGTGATGCATTCCAACCAAACAATGCCACAATTTGGTTGGAATGTATGTAATCCGTGTTTGGATGTGTGAGTTCAAGGCTCCAATGCTGGCCTGAAGGGGCCCAGCTCTGAACTCTACATGCTGGTAGTCAGCATGCGGTATGTGAGAACAGGGAACAGTGTGTGTGTGTGCATGTGTGTACAGAGGTGTGTGTGCGTGCGCGCACATGGCCTCGCTGTCGCCCTTTACTCCAGGAGGCCTGTGAAGTAGAAATGTGTGGGAGGGATTTACTGTAACATACGGTATGACTTACAATGACTAACAGACTGATGTCTGACCATTCCCTTGTTTGAATAGTCAAAATTTGGATACAATTTTGCAATGAGATCTCAGCTGTTAGTTAAATCAAACTAACAATAAACAATATATTTTGTACAGCTTTTAACTTGTTAGTTAATAAAAATATTCATCACAACTAATGATGTTAAAATGTAATAGTAAAAGCTGATAGTATCGACTAAGATGCGTAAATGCTGTAGAACTATCGTTCATTCTCAGTTCATGGAAATTAATGTAGCTGAAAATGTTAACAAATTCAATCTTATTGTAAAGAGTGAGCAAAATATTACCCTATCATAATGTTTAAAAATATGAAACAGATTCTTATTGTTGTCTGATATTTCCATCGTTTGAAAAGTTCACTTTAAAGTAAGTTCTCATTTGTTAACATTGGTTAATACCTTAAAAAGCTTAAACCAACAAATAAAATAATTTTACAGCATTTGTTACCATTGAATAAAACATTGAATAAAACTCACGTTTATTTTAGTTTATGTTATGTTTATGTTACATTTATGTTAGTTCACAGTGGATTAACAAATGTTAATATACAACTTTTGATCTTAATTCTGAGATCTTTAAGATTTGTAAATTTTGCACAAGTATAAAGATTCATAACAGTTTTGGTAGCATACAGTGCATTCACTTTTAACAGATTTTGATGATAAAAATGTAGTAAAATAATGCTTGAAATAGGATTAACACTGACTACGATTAATAAATGGTGTTAATAGGATAATTCACCCCAAAATTACAGAAGAAAGAAACTAATAAAGGTTTGAAACAAGTAAAGGGTGTGTAATTGATGACAGATGTTTCATTTTTGGGTGAACTATCCCTTTAAAGGATTCTGGTAATCATTGTAACTAAATAAGTTTATAAATTACATCTTACTGCTATTTATATGTATATACTGTGCTTAAGTCAAGGGAAATGAAATGTGTAAAACGATGCTTGTTCTGATTTTAGGCTATGTATACTGAACTGTGCATGACTTTCTGAACTATTGTGATTTAAGATAACAGTGTTGGCCCATTTTAAAAGTTTAAATCTGTTTACCTATACCTGGAGATCCAGCAACAGACTCAGCCCTACTGACCACAAAGGTACGAGACAGCGAGAGAGGGACTGCGGAGAAGAATAAAGAATAGCAGGAAGAGAAAAGGCATCACAGACAGGTGAGAAACAAAGCTAGAAGGTGACTGAAAGAAGTGAAGGGAACAGAAATGAAGAGCTCTATCTGTCAATAGGAAGAAAAGATTCTCCTGTTTACCACAAAAACGCACTGCTTGTATTACTGTAGATACATGTTCTCACCACAAGAGGTCGCTTCTGTTCTGTGGTATTCAATAACATTGGCACATGTGACACTGGCTTATTATTTAGCAGAATATTCAACAATCATCTTAGTGAACATGTCTTATGTGTACTTTTATGGTGGGTTGGACCAATGAAATAATATAATAATATAATTTTGTACTATAGTAATATATTTTGGCAATATATAAATATAATAGTTTTTGCCTAAAATTGCATAAAAATTAGCTCTTTGGCCTTTCTAAAGTATTAACTGATTTTAGATACTGAATAAACAAAAGCAGCTTCATTACTTTATATTTTAAGCTTAAAAATGTTTTAAAACAACATTTGTATTAATATTAAAAACTAAATATTCCAAATCAACCTAAAGTACATTCTTGGCAGATTAATGGTTACCAGTATGAAGTTTCCACTGGATTTTCAAAGTTTGTATCCATACATTTTTTGGGGGGAGGCTAAAACTGCCCACAACCTCCTGCACTATTGCATGGCATGTGTGTTTGACATATGGTATTGACATCATTTTGTATTGCAGTATTCTTTTTTAAAGCAGTATGTGATTTTCTAAAATACACCTGCCCACATTTAAGATTTATTGATTTCAAATGCATATAAATTTTTCATATAACTATAACTATATACATATATATATATATTTTTGTAACTTTTTACAACTAATGCAAACATGATGGATATTTGTTAGACTTAATTTAAATGATGAAGTCACCCAGAAATTAAAATTCTGTTTTTAATTATTCACCTTCATGTCATTCCAATCATAGAGACCTTCGTTCATCTTCAGGACTGAAATTGAGATATTTTAGATGCTCTATTTACAGCAAGGGTCTCAAGATGTTCAAAGTCCAGAAAAGAACACTTTTGTGCAGCAAAAACACACTGTAAATAATGCTGGGTTCCACACAATTGATTTATGTTGACACAACATGAAGGAATTAAGTTCCCTAATCTAATGTGGAAAATATATACAAAGAAAGTTGTTTTTACAGTATTTATGGCACACAAAAGTATTCTTGGAGCTTCATAAGATTGCTGTTGAACCACTGAAGTAACATGGAATGTTTTGACAATGTTTCGGGGTTCTTTTCTGGCCTTTGAATGTAGCGGGACTGTTGCTGTCTATGGAGAATCAGAGAGCTCTTGGATTTAATCTAAAATATCTTAATTCATGTTCCAAAAATGAACAAAGGTCTCGGGGGATTGAAATGACAGGAGGGCGAGTAATTAATAAAAAAAATTGTGAACGTTTTTTATGTTTTGTCATTTTTATGTGAACTAATCCTTTTGCATAAGTTCTTGCCACGACCTATTGGTGATTTTAGTGTTGTGTTTAGTTATTGATGACCTGCATAAACCGGTACAACAAAATATAGTCTAATCTTTATTGGGAAAAAATCCCCAAAGCTGTTTTTTGGTCAATATCATACACCCCGAATACAAATATGCAAATCCTACATTGAGGCTTAAATATATTTAGTGTACACAGAAGCAATATAGAATGCAGAAATGTGCAAATTGGTATTCGGCCAACGAAATGCCAGACATTTGTATTTATGAACGTTTACCTGGAGAAGCAGTGAGAGCCATCATCCCATATGAAGAGAAAGCTCCAGCTTCAAACCTCAGTCCCTCCTTCCCTGCCTCCACCTCCACTTTCCCCTTAGAGAACAATCACATTGGAGACCAGACTTTCAATACAGCCCGCAACAACTGTTATATTCAGCAAATTCAAGTAGAAATGTCTCTCTATCACTATACTGAAACAATTTTCCCTTGGTTGAAAGCTTTCAAACTGGGGGTGTTAAATACTTGCGAAAATCCCAGCTTGTTCTAGGCTAATAACCTCAATCCGTTCTCTCTCTATGCCCTCCACGGCCCTGGACCAAACAAACAAGCTGACCTGCAGGACGAGGATGAAATAGTCCACGGGCTTGTTGCGGTGGAAGAGGTAATGTTCGATGGCCTTTTTATTCTTGTCATTATATTTGACCTCCTGGATGACATTGGGGTGTTTGAGGAGACGCAGAAGGATCTTCTCAGACATCTGGTTTGGACTGAATGGCTCAACTTCTGTAAAGCAAAAGAAGAGATGATCATTATCTTCTTCTTGCTGATCCTGTTGTAAGCTTAAGGCCTTTTTAAACAATGAGTACAGGTGATATTGAATGTTTCAAACTGAACACAATATATAGAATGCAACAGTTCCAGAAGTAAAAACCACATTAATTTTCTTCATATGAAAACTGAAATATAGCAATTGCTGATAAACCTTTAAAGACAGATACTGTTAACAGTTTGTATATGGTTTTGTTGTGCCCATCAGTTTGCAATAATTGAATAAAAAAAACTTCTGTGACAGTCAGTGTCTGTATGAATCTGTAATAAGGAAAGCATAAGTTGTTTGTTTATGCTTGTTGACTGTGGGTAAATATCTGACTGTAACATTACTCTGATTACAGTATGTGTGTCACCTTGCAGCTGGTCACGGCTTGACCGGGAAATGCTAATAGTATTGTATTTGTTAATCAATGATTAGCATAAGCCACAAGGAGAACGTTCTCAGCAAATCCTTCAATTAGGTTTTAAAGGGGAATACCAGTCGGAATATGTTTGGCATGCCCGTTTGTCTCTATTAAACACAAATACACTCGGGACCCTTTAACAGCAGACTGATGCATTGTAAAGCAAATGGAAATGACTTTTAGGAAGTTGTGCCAAATGCCTGAACAGTTCTGCAAGAATGCAGGAATCAGCAAAGATACACAAATATCATGCACATTAAACCATTTAAAAGTTTGGGGTCAAGGAACGTTTCATATTAAAGTCTCTTAAGCATTTATTTGATCAATAAATCAATTTAAACAGCAAAAAAAACATTGTGCATAAATAAATGTTCCTTACACTCATTTAAAATTTAATTCGTTTTCTTTGATAGTTAAGCTGAATTTTTAGCATCCATTACTTCAGTCTTCAATGTAACACGATCCTTCCTGAAATATTTAAATATGTTGATTTGATGCCCGAAAAACATTTATCACCAATGTTGAAACTTTTTTCTCTCCAGCATTCTCTGATAAATAGAAAGTCAAAACATATTGGTAAATTAAAGGGATAGTTCACCCAAAAATGAATTCTGTCATCATTTACTCACCCTTGACTTGTTCCAAACCAATTTGAGTTTGTTTGGTTTTTTTGGGCTCTGCTGAACACAAAAGAAGATATCTTGAAAAAATGTTGAAAACCTGTAACCACTGACCTTCATAGTATTTGTGTTTCCTACTATCAATGGTTACAGGTTGCCAACATTCTTCAAAATATCTTATTTTGTGCTCAGCAAAATAAAAGTAAAACCTTTGGATCAAGGGTGAGCAAATGATGGCAGAATAGCAGAACCATCCCTTTTAGCAAGAATTTTATTATTGAGATGGTTTTTAGAAGACATGAAACAGAGAAAATATAAACAGAATGTCAGAAAAAAAATATAGCTAATGACTTGTTGTCAATACCTTTTAAAGCTGTCTGTAGTTTTTTTTCCAGGGCATTTAGAGATATCTTTTAAATGCTAACCCAAGCAGGTCACCACTTTCTAAATATAGCCTAAACCTTAGTATACAAACAACATCCGCATCATAAACTACACCTAAAACAGTTCTAAGCTAAAAGAATGTTGCTTGAATGTTTATTATTTAGTTTATTGTTTTATTGCTTGTACAGTATATAAAATAACATTTATTACATTCACACTGTTGTTCCAAAGTTTGAATCTGTATGGTTTTTTTTTTGTTGCAGTTTTTAATGATTTTCAGATTATTTCCTGTGTGTTCCTAGTAAGATTATTAATAAAGCGTTTTTTGTTTTGTTTTTTAAATTCTCCTCCATTGTGCACTTTCTACAGCCACGGAGTTGAAATAAGTGTTTCCCAACCTAGGGGTTCCGATCCCTACAAGGGGTCGCCAAAGATTTATGAGGGGTCACTCTATTTTGTGTAGAAATGAAATTAAAATTAACGTTTTAGACAAAAACGTACTATAAATTGAGGCTAAACCAAACCATTGACAAGCAATTTTTACCATTTTAATAATCATTAAAAGTTTATTTAATTGAATCTAGCTACTTGAAAGAACTTTAAGTAATTATTTTCTAGCCTTAAGCAAGTTTCTTCCAGCCTTTAAGCACCACCGGCTGTTCAAATGTCTGCATTTCTAGTTCAGATCATAGACTGGATCACACAAAAGCCAAAGTTAGACTGAGCTGTTATGCACTAATTCAAACTATTAAATGTGAATTACTAAAAACCCAAATTACAAAATTTTCACATTCTTGTTTGCTAAAGTTTTTGTTTGTTTGTTTGTTTCTGGGGTTTTTTTTAAGTGGTGAGGGGTCGTTCAGGATTTTGAATCTTAAAATAGGGTTTTCCAGGAAAATTCAATTGATTAAAATAATTAAAAACAAAGATTTCCACAATATTTGAGAGATTAATAATTTCAAACATATGCTGTTCTTTTAAACTTGATTCATCAAAAAATTCTGAAACATGGATGTAATTAAATGTTTCTTGGGCCGCAAATTGACAAAATAGAAAGATTTACAAAGGATGTTGTGGCACAGAAGAATAATGATGCTGAATATTCAGCTTTGCTATCACAGGAATAAAAAAAAGTTTTAAAATGTATTGAAACAAACTAAAAAGCGTTCACAATATTACTGCTTTAATTCATTCATTCATTTTCTTTTCGGCTTAGTCCCTTTATTAATCAGGGGTCGCCACCGTGGAATGAACCGCCAATTTATCCGGCATATGCAGCGGATGCCCTTCCAGCTGCAACCCATCACTGGGATACACCCATACACATTTATTCACACACATACACTACGGACAATTTAGCTTACCCAATTCACCTATACCACATGTCTTTGGACTTGTGGGAGAAACCGGAGCACCCGGAGGAAACCCACGTGAACACGGGGAGAACATGCAAACTCCACACAGAAATGCCAACTGACCCAGCCGAGGCTCAAACCAGCGACCTTCTTGCTGTGAGGCGACTGTGCTACCCACTGCGCCACCGCCCTCTGCTTTAATTCAAACCAAATAAATGCAACAAGAAACTAATAAATAAATAAATGGCTTGTTGAGCATAAGTCATGTCTTTCAAAATTTACACAAAATTCGCTTGTGTTGTCTGAAAATTTGGAAAAAATAGTGTTGAAGTAGTCTACATAAGAATTTTCTTTTTTTTAAATGTCCGAACAACGTAAGTGAATTTTGAGTAATTTCTTGACCCTTTTAAAGAAATGGTTACAATTTAAAATATGGTTTAGAGGTAGGAGTGGGGTCAATGGCTTTTTAGTGCTGCAACTAAAAATGTAAATTTTCCTCGTAAAATCTAAAACATTTAGAGATAAAATTATAAATGCGCATTTATACAAGTTTCTTCATAATATAAATGATTATTTTATTGTCCGTTTGTTTGCATTTTAGCTGTAAGCTGAGTTTAACACACAACATGCACCATCTGACACCAGGATTCTCTGCATGTGCTTCGATTGAGTGCGTTTAAAAAAACGATATCAGGAGGATCAATTGACAATTTTAAAATGCATGCAGATAATAAACTTTCATGATGGTGAAGAACTGCAATGTCATGTCATCGAGACACGATAAAAAAAGATAAAGAATCTGAGACACGGCTGTAAAATTTCCTCCTTTTTCTGGAAAGGGGAGGGATATCCAGCTCATCTGCATGTGAAGAGAAACAAAAACTTATTTTTCCCACTCAGAAATGGACATCTACAGCATGGTATAATACATGATGTCTGGGCTTTGTTGAGCTGAAACCTCGCAGACGCATTCTGGGTACCTCTTAAATAAAAATAGCAAGCATTTAAAAATTAAAATCATACCGGACTAACCGTTTCTAACCTAATCTAACATGCTATTTAAAACCTTTTGCCAACAACAGGAGCCTGTTGATTCTACACTACACTAAAATCTTTTTTCTTTCTTTCTGAGAGACACATATTGTGTAACATAAAGTGACAGAGAAACTTTTCTGTCAGTCTCAAAGATGTTTTTAATTCCTTCCCCAAGCTGTTGCGAGGTTTTACACAAACAAGCTGCTTTCTTAATGCAAATCTAAGAATGCAGAGCAAAGAAAAAAGAAAAAAAAACATCAATATCATGGCACGACTTTCACCAAAACCCAGAGGCCAAGCTCCTCCTCTGTGTGAGCAAACTACAGTCACAGGACACACTGGGGTAAATCAAGCAGCAATGCAGTACACTTGCCTGTTGCTAGGAAACGCAGAGTAGCCAGTAGAAGCTGAGGTGATATTTTAACCTTCATTTCATTGTCCATGTGCTTGAAAGCTGAGAAATCCTGCTTCCTCTCTCGATGGGTGATTTTCTTTTTTGTTTTGTTGTCAGCTGTTGAAAAAATGAAATGACAGAGGTAGAAAGTTTGTAAATGAAATTCCTTAACGTGTGTAAAGCATCTTGGCTCATATGTAAAGATATTTACAATTATTTAATGTCAAGCTAATTGAAAGTGAAAACTGAAAGCATTTGTTGAAACTTAAAGCTGTCTTATTACTCTTTTTTATAATTCAAACTACCTTAAGTGCGTAATGATGAGAGCATGAAAAAGATCTGCAAAGCACAAAGTCCACTCCCCAAGGAGTTATGCTCTTTATCAGTTAGCAGTTTTTGAACTCCCTTAAAAAACACTGATTGTATTCCTCCAGTTTCATTCCAAGAAGTCAAAATATCCCAAATGGAATTAAATCGATTATAGGTTCTCAGCTTTCATCAGAATATCTTTAGTGTTCAACAGAATAAAGAAAGGTTTGGAACCACTTAAGGGGGAGTAAATAGTAAGTAATTTTCAATTTTGGGTGAACTATCCCTTTAAGCAGACAGTCTACTAATATTCTAAGGACTTTTGGTTGACATGTTAATGCAACATTACTAATTGTCAACAAAATGTTCAAAGGGGGTAATGAAAATGAAGTGTTTTGACATTAGCTTTTTGTCTATTTGACAGTTGATACATGAAAGAGAACTTGGCAACAAGGCCCTGGTATACTTCAAAGAAAATCGAACTGAAATTACTTAATTTTAAAAAAATCTCACAAAAACAAAGCTTGTTTGAAGTTAATTTCAACAATTCGAAACAGCTCACCAAAGCTAACTTTTGGGGGAGTTTGTTTTGGCTCCTAAACACCTTTGATCCACCATTGGTCCATGAAAATTATGCAATTGGTGGGTGTGTTCTGGAACTCCGCCTTCTTTGAAGTACAATTGATTTATACAATATCTCATTTCCACTGAGGTCAGACAGGAGAATAACATCCAAAACAACAACACCAATTTGGCAAAATGAACAGACTGGAGGGTTGAGTACATTTGAATGGTTCGCTGTTGGAAGATTCGAAAACAGTATACCATTACTCAGCCATTTCAAACTTGTCCTCAAACAAAGAGGAAAAAATAATTTTGTTTCAAGTATACCAGGGCCTTTATAATCTGTGTGATTTGTATCTGTGCGCTATTAAAGAAAAAAGAATATATTAGAAATTTAAAGTGACATGGCTTTTGAAACATATACACAACACATGTTTTGTTTGTTGTCCAGGTGACAAGTTGATAATAAATATTCAGTTTAAACGTTAATGAAGCATCCCTATACAGTAGTGTAATTTTTCACAATTTTACAATATACTGTTTAAGCTCTTTTTCTTTAATAAATATACAAACACATGCACAAATACATGATGTTCATGGGGACAGGCTCTACAATGGTTTAAGTCATACTTAACTGACCGTTACCAGTTTGTAAATATAAATGAACAGCTTTCTCAGGTCAGGCCAGTACAGTATGAGGTGCCTCAAGGATCAGTTTTAGGCCCTTTGCTGTTCACAATATACATGCTACCCCTGGGAGACATT
>CAIGQV010019186.1:19865019-19880348 GCA_903798115.1 Danio jaintianensis
TTTAAAATGTCCCCACGATCTGCTTTTAAAGAAATATCATAATATCGTGCTATATTGCTCGTTGTGCCCATTGCACTGGTGCCTCTGTATCAATATAGCTATTGTACAACACGACATGAAATCACATCAAATATTAACTTAGTGGTAGCGTTTCAGTCGTATTCAAATTGACAAAAGTGCATTAATTTAATTTGTTTTAAAGCCTTGCTGGTTAAACATTAACAGCAAACGTGGCTCTGTATTTCTCCCAGAGCGTATACCTCTATGCGTCTACCCGTATGCATGTTCGCCGCTACAAAGCCTATAAAACAGCGCCTAATTACAGAACTAGGTTATCTTTAAAGTCTGATTGCACCGAAACTGTCAACACCGCACAAGATTTTCATATAAACACATTTGGTTACTGTGTCAAAACATGTACTACGCAGGTCTTTAAAGGGCCAACAGACTAATAGACTCAACAGGCTGCTGCTTGTCATTCCATCTCTCTCTCTCTCTGCCTGTCACTACTGATTCAATGGGGACTAAATCTAACATAACTGATTCAAATTCAGTCAAATATTGTGCTGCAAAGAGCAAAGCCAATTTTAACTAGTATATAACTTAGCAAATGACCAAGGAACATGCAGGATAGTCAAATCGGACTGTGAAATCGAATCGTGACTGCCAGAATCGGATTGGATTGTGGAGTTCCTAAAGCAATGATGGGCAAACTTGGTCCTGGAGGGACAATTTAAGTGTTTAATTTAAACTTTTCATGATGACTTTTGACAAGTATAAGAGCTTTCAAATTCTATTATTACTATTTATTTGAACCAATACTGCATGTACAGCATGGCAGGAGCATAATCAATTCTATTTTCTGTTTTCACTATAACAGATAAGGATAGCAGAATGGAACACGGATCTGAAGAGGTGTCTTGTTTAGGAAAGAACAATATTGCTGTCACTTTTCTATCAACTACACCAAAAAAAAAGACAAATTGCAGGCAGCGCTGAGACACCATGCATTATAATGCACATCAACAAAATGACAGTTTTTAAACCAGGGTAACATCCTTATTTTGCATATCTGTGGCAACAGTCTTATTAATTGGACAAACCTGGCAAAATACTGCATGGAAAAGGAACAAATATGCTTAACAAAGGAAACTGAATGCTTTGTGTTTTTCAGTTTAGCACTGCATTTAAAGGTGCCATGGAATTAAAATCTGGAAATACTTAGGCATAGCTGCATAATAATAATAATAATAATAATAATAATAACAATAATAATAATGTACATGGAAATTATCATAGCTAATTAATGTCTCATATAATATTTATGATTATACAAATATGGTAAAAGCCATGCTTTTCATTCGAGGGGTAATTCCTCTGGTTATAAATGAGCTTTATTTTTTTTTACTTAACCAAGCCACATACTTACTATGTAAATAGAACAATTTAACATATTAAATCAATGCCCTCTATGGCAACTTTAAGTATGACACTTCATTAGCATAATGTAAAAAAATGCATTTTTACTCCAAACCCATGTTATATCATTAATCATGTGTTTGAAATAACTTCTGACTTGAATAACTGATGTGATTCTTATCACAGAATGATGCAGAAATGATATTTTATACAAAGATAAGGAACAGTCAATAAGCATTACCTAACAAATATTCAGTATTTACAATATCCTTACATAAATAACTGAGATAGCTTGAATAACACTGATAAATCGCATACTGTTGTAACTATCTCTTCATCAGTCAAAACAAGTACACATAAGTTTTACTTTTATGAGTTTAGCACCATATTAATGAAAGTCCACATAAACTTTGAACAAGCCATAATGGCACTGAAAAGTGTATTTGTCATATCATGTTATGTGCACTTTTAATTTATGAATATTATAATTATAAATATCATGTCCATTTTCAATGCCAGTATATTGTGACATCCCTAATTACCCCAATATTGATAATGACTTTTTTTTTTATATCATGATTATTAACAATAAAGCATTTCAAAATTGTTTCAAAAATTTCATTGTGCTTCCATAGACCACCACTAATTACAAGTGTGAAAAGTTTCTTTACCTGCCAATTAAACGCATGATTCAAAATGTCAGAACTTCTGGGTTATTCGAAAAATCTCTAAGTACCAGTAATTAAACAAAACAAGTATTATATATATCTACATGCAATTACTGGACATAAACAAAATGAATGCAACAGCCTGCCTAACACAATCATGCATTTGTGGGCCACACATGACGTGTGTTATTTAAGTTTAGTCATGTCTTTAGCTGCCACTAACGCTGTATTTTATAAACCTCCATGGAAGCACCCGTTTGGCATGGCTGTTTTCCTCTCACTAAGAGAGCGAGGGAGAGAGAACTGCTTACCGCAATCAATGATGCCAGCCCAGAGCTCTTCTGGTTGGAAGTCTTCCATGCCAGAGCATTAGGCAAGGGTTTGTGTCGCTTGTAATTTACGACATTGAGGGAAACGGGCAAAAGGACAATATGGGAGGGGGGTCGGGGGGAGGGAGCATGGCACGGAAGGCTTGGGAATGCCAGGGGGCAGTTTTGAAAACCAAAGTGGGTTCTGCTGCTCTGAATGTGCTGTGAAGTAGATGCAAGAGAGAAAGGCTGCGGGACGAGAGTAAATGCTTGGAAGAAAAGTGTTATGCTGAATTTGCTTGATCTTTCATTTAAGCAGTAAAGCAGGATCCAAGTTTTCCTTCCAAGAACTGAAGTACAGTGTCAGACCTGACACAAGAGACTGAATTGAGGGAGAAACTTAAAAGGAAGTCTTAAAAGACAGAGTCGGTGACATAATATTCCACAAAGATCAAAGATGTGTGAAAACTAAAAGATAAAAATGCTCCATAAAATCCTTTTAACCCAATCCATGCACCTTTGAACATGAACTGCAAAAATGCTTTTTTATATCTCCAGAAATATCTCAAACTGTAAATAATAACATCCAAAAAGTATTTCTGGAAAGCACGTTTTCATTTTTACTTGTTTGTTTGATTCTGGAGGGTTTCCAGTTTCCAGGCGGAGACAGATTAATGAGTGAGGATACGAGCAGACGTCTGAATCAGAGAATGATCCGATTACATAATATTTAGGAAAAATAAAAAGGCCGTTACTCAGCAGTCAATCTGTGAAGTAACCCCAACTCAACCTAATTCTATTAGGAGCAATTTTGCCAAGAAGCTTCTAAATAAACAGTTGTTTCGAAATGCTCGAACACTTAGAACAACATCAATACAGATTGCTCAAATAAACAAGACGCAACACAGGCAAGTAATGCTAGATTAGACTAGACTCTGTGGACAAACTCTGGCCGCGCTGGCACTACTCAGTTGTTTTACTAATCGGTTTTAGGGCCATTTCATGTTCATGTACCAGAATTTGAGGAATGTAGGCCATTGGAAAAGCCAAGTCTTAGCATACGCTTTCAGCTGCACACATGGAATGACAATGGAGAGCAAGCTTACTAACATTTAACCCTGAAAAAACTAACAACGACTGATGATAGGCTGATTCAAATTCAAAATAATCAAAACAGCACTTTCATTTATTCTCAAATATTACAGTACATGACAACATGACTCTTGTTTTGCCAGAAAGGATGGTCTGAGTATTTCATAAACTGCCAATCGACTGGAATATTCACAAACAAGTTACAACCATCTTTAGGCTTTATAGAGAAAGGTCAGTGAAAGAGAAAGCCTCCAGTGAGCA
Source organism: Danio jaintianensis (assembly GCA_903798115.1). NCBI lineage: Eukaryota > Metazoa > Chordata > Actinopteri > Cypriniformes > Danionidae > Danio > Danio jaintianensis. The sequence goes on from CAIGQV010019186.1 coordinate 19,868,768, forward strand.
GCTGTTCCGTGGGTGAAAATGCCTTGTTGATGTTAGAGGTCAGAGGAAAATGAACAGACTGGTTCCAACTGACAAAGAGGCAACAGTAACACAAATAACCACTCCATACAACCTAGTTCTGCAGAAGACCATCTCTCTTTGCCTGTCTGAATACACAACATGTCAAACCTTGAAGGTGATGTACTACCCCAACAAAAGACCAAATGATGCCAACAAAGCCTCATTTCACTCTTAAAGTTTTAGTCATGTCCCAAACACCTGAGACCTTTGTTTGTCTTTAAAACACAAATTGGGATATATTGGATTAAATCTGAAAGCTTCCTCATCCTCCGAACACACCAAGGTTACAGACTCATTCAAAATACCAAAAAACATCCTCATAACAGACCACATGCCTTCAGTGGTTCAGTCGGAAAATTATCAAGATATGTGCGCACATAAAACAAAAATAACCCCTTTATTCAAGTTTGTACTCCTCAGTGTCAGTATTTGGTCACCCCTCTGATGTATTACCTCAGATGTACCTGCATGAAATCAGAGCATATATACATCTATTGCATTAGTATATGCATCTGGTGCATCTTTCAGAGGTTCAGCAATTGATACAAGGCACATAGGCTAGTTCAAACAGAATTTGACTGAATGTGAGTTGCGATAATGTCACGTGTTTCCACTGGCCTTTTGAGTTCAATTCATTCATATAGAAGTTAAGCGCAATGTACTGCATGCTCTGTTGTGCTCGCAACATGCCAGTGAAAGCGCAGCACCTCTTATAAAAGCAGAATTTATTCTTTCGACAGGTTTCCATCTGGTTGATGCAACATATTTTTCCATGTACTCTCTCTCTGCTGGTGGATGCATCTGAGCAGGATTCTACTGTGTGCGATATACAGAGAGCAGAGAAATGTAAACGTGCAATGTAAGACAGAAATGAGACAGAAACAGAAATGACAGACATGCCGGGGTGGGGGTTGGGGGGGGGATGGATGCAGGGTGACCTCTTTGCCATGGTTTTGCTTTCATGCCAGTTTAAATGGACACAATGTCATCTAAAGTTAATACAATAAACAAATCCATGTTGGACTCTGGTGGAATAAAAGTGGTAGCATCTACCCTTCACGTCTCTATGAAAAAATAACAATGAATAAATATAAATAAATATTAATAAGAAAAGATAATATTGTCTTGAAAAGAATCGCGATAGTGAGGTGAATTGATTTTTTCTCCCACCCCTACTGGTTTAGGGGATGTTTTCTGCAGCAGGAGTTTGGTCTCTTATACAGCTACATGGCAGAGTGAATGCAAAGGTTTATCAGCAACTCCTTTAACAACATGCAGTTCCTTCACTGTGGTCAATCAAATAGAAATGTTTGTGCAGGCCAATGCACCTTGTCACAAAGCAAAACAGGTAAAGCAGTTTCTTGAAGCTGAAAATGTTGAAATAATGAAATGGCAGCCAAGAGTCCTGAACTAAACCTGAATGAAAATTGCTAGAAAATCATTGGCACCAAAGTTATGACTCAGAAACCAACTACAGACAGTGAACTGTGGAAGAGGCTGAAGAAGAGCTGATCATGAAGACAGAAAAGCAGTGTGGGAGACTAATGATGTCCTGTGGCTGCAGATGTGCTGAAGTCATTCCTAACAAAAACATTTTACACTTCCTACTCATTTTTGACTGCTGTAACCTTTAAAGGGATAGTTAAAAAAAAAGAAAATTCTGTCATCATTTACTCACCCTTCACTTGTTCAAAACCTGTTTGAGTTTCTTTCTTTTGTTGAACACAAAAGAAGCTGTTTTGAAAATTGCTGGGATCCATTGACTTCCATAATATTTTTTTTCCTACTCTGGAAGTCGATGGGTCCCAGCAACCAGCATTCTTCAAAATATCTTATTTTGTGCTCAACAGAAGAAAGAAACTAATAAAGATTTAAAAACCACATGAGGGACAATAAAAGATGAGGTCATTTTAATTTTTGGGTGAACTAACCCTTTATGAAATACATTTAAAATACATTTCAATGGTATTTTATCTTCATGCTGCAATTATTGCTGTTCTCTAATTTTGATTACTGTGCTTTACACAAAATAAAGCTTTTTTAGATGTTGAATAGACTTAGTTAATTTGAACTATATATGTATTAGAACTATATACTGCACAGCTAAAATATAAAAATGTAAAAGTATGTAAAAACGAAATAGTGTAAGTCTGTAGAAAGTGAGTGAGTGAAAGCACAGTGTTTTCAAAGGGAGATCCCACACACTGAATCAGAGCCCATTTTCTGCCAATATGACGCCACATAATCTCTGACAGCATAAGCAAGTGTTACCAAGTATGCACTCTAACATATCAGTAGAAATCAATACACTGGATAGATTGCTCATGTCAAAATGGAAGATTAGGTGTACCACAAAAAAAAAACTAATCTGATTTCATTGCAGGAAAAGTGTTATCTGGATGGAGCATTGCAGAAAAAGAAGAAGGCATGTCATCTATTATGAGACATAACACAGCTATAACTAGGCCAAGTGAAGTGAATAAGAATTCCCACGTTAAAACAAGAGGGAAAGGAGGTTGCTGAATCTGAATTAAGCATAGATTGGCCTACATTAGCAGGCGGGTGGATTGGTTCAATACGTGCAAGAACTCATGTGGAGGCCAACTACCTTCAATGGCCCTACGTAACAATAATACAGCGAATACAGTGCTGTAAACAAATTACCACATCTATAAATGCCAATAATGATAACATGACTATAATGTAAACTGATAACCAGGCTGATTTTTTTTTTATATATCTTTTTGTGCATTTGTGATATATTTGAAAGCATAACAGGAATAAGTGATAAGATTAGGTCAGTTTATTAATTATAGATTCATACATCCATTTGCGAAATATCTGAGATACAGATGAGCATTGAAATTTCCACTAAGAATAAACCGAACGCCAAAAGTTCATCTGCATGATTTAAGGCGATAACGGATCTTCCTATCTTACATTAATTAACAGATTGATGCCTGAAGAGGATGATAACGATGCCTGCTCTGAACCAAGTCATATTGGAGTGTTAGTGAGTTCAGGAGACTAAGGCTCTGATTTCATGACCTTTGTCTTTATGTACTTTGTTCTGTCTGCTTGTGACGGCTTTTTCTACTTCCTTCAGCAACTTAATGAGTTTAAAGAGGCAAATACTACAAAAGAAGATAGCACTCTGTTTCTGCACCAGATTAAGCCCTAAAGGAATTTACAGGATGTTTCTTGAGATCAAATGAAGCATGATGAAACAATCAAAGTGCTGGCCACTAAAGATTTCTTCTGACTTCCATCTGCACTTTGATTTGGTTGCAGTTTATGTTGGGATTCTGTTGACTATATAGATAACTTTGTAGAAGCTAACTTAGCTAACGCTCTTAAGTGGAGTACTGTTAGAATCATTGAAAAATTTACTTTGGATTTATTTTTTAAAAGCATAAATGGATTTATTTGTTTATTTTGTTAGCATCTTGCCCCACGAGTGTTTTAAGATGCGACGTCAAATGAAAAGAAGTTTAACTTAACATGTGGTATTGTGTTTAAATGTGTTATACGATCAGGATTTTTTTTGTTATTTATTTATTTATTTAATTTTAACTGACGAGTAATTATGATTGTAACTTGCCCTGACAAAACACTGGCCTAACCACAAAAGAATGAATGCATAAATGCATATTTTTAGAAATACCATTATAACTGGTAGAAATAGTAATATTTTTTGCAATATGTATCTTTTCTAAACGCTCCTATTTAATATATTTTTAGTATATTACTTTTGTTTTGGTGGTCTCCTAGATTTATATCCAAATAATAACAAGATATTACTTTTCTTACAACATTTACTGACGCTATATCACCTCTTTTCTGGAAGTGTCTAAACGCTTTAAGGAACTTATATATTGATTTCCATATCAAATTCAAGCTCTGGAAGCTTGCTCAGTATTTGTACTCACATATGAAGAAGCATGCAAAGAGCTGTCTTAGCAAAGCAGAAAATAGCATCTTCTTGACAACAAGAACAAGGGTCTTTGAGGGTCCAAAAAAAAAAGCACTGTTTATTGGTAGCCAATGAAATCCATAAGCCACCTTTATGTACATTATTTATCTATTGTAAATAATTATATGCATGCATTGTGTTTTGTATTGTCATTTATTGTGCACTTTGATCCTGAAACCCCTGAAAGACTCATAAACACATATCTCACACACTACATGAAAAAGCATACTGGGGCACTTTACACAAAACACTTTTTTAAACTTATTATAAATTCAAAACCCACACACATTGCTGATGACCCCTTAATCATGGATTTTAAACAAATTTGACCAAAAAAAAAGCAAATATGCATTCAATATATCTCTCCAGGATTTTGCGGTGACGTTTTTAATATATATACATTTGCTGCCTAAAATGACTGATTTTGTGAAAGCTTTTCTCAAAACTGATGGCGTTATGTGCTTTCATTTTTGTGTTTTGCTGTGATTTTTTTCTTTTTTTGATCTCATGAACTATAACAAATAATTATACATACACCCTACAAATAACAAAAAATAGTCTCTGTTTACTAAACATTCTGAAGTATCATACAATAGCAATACAATAGTATTCAAGTTCAGAGGGCAAGGGGGCCACATTTAAACCACATAAAATGTGAATGGCAACAAATTACAATTTGCGTAATAGAATTAAGATAATTTCAATCTTTTAGTGACATTAAAATGCTGTTTATTACCAAGTCTGGCATGTCCTTGTTCTATATATATTTTTAATAATACTGAATATGATAATTAAAAATGTGGAACAAAACGTTTCACTTTTAAAAATGCATTTATTAAACTGCATTAAGTAAAATGCAATTTAGATTAAACTGGGAGCAGATTTGGCCAATATTACATTTTAATATTTAATAATTCATTAGGCCTATACTATCACACTAATTGATAAATTATGTTTTCTTAATTTAGTGCATTTTATTCAGGGTCTATACAAAGTTGTTGTTGTTGTTTTTTAAATCATACAATTAATACAGAATGTTAATAATATAATCACTGCAGAGGTCAGCTAGCTTTCATTATTGTCATGTCATTTATTACATTCATTCATTCATTCATTCATTTTCTTTTCGGCTCAGTCCTTTTATTAATCTGGGGTCGCCACAGCAGAATGAACCGCCAAACTTATCCAGCAGATGTTTTACGCCGCTGATGCCCTTCCAGCCGCAACCCATCACTGGGAAACACCCATACACTCTCATTCCCACACATACACTACGGACAATTTAGCCTACCCAATTCACCTATAGCGCATGTCTTTGGACTTGTGGGGGAAACCGGAGCACCCGGAGGAAACCCACGCGAACACGGGGAGAACATGCAAACTCCACACAGAAATGCCTGACCCAGCCGAGGCTCGAACCAGCGACCTTCTTGCTGTGAGGCGACAGCGCTACCCACTGCGCCACCGCGCCGTCCTATTACATATTTCATTATTTCATTATTCAACTCTCTGATGTGATAACATAACATCCCTATTCATTGTTATTGTAGCACTTTTGCTTTACAATTTTTATACGTTTACTTTTCATGCTGCTAAGAGGTCTGCATTTACACAATGCTAAGTGTAAAGGTTATAGCATACCGGACAAGATACCACGTCGCAGCATGTCTTTAAAATGCTACACATTTTCTATGAGTGTAGGCTACGCACACTGTCCACGGCACACAGCAACTAGCGCAGTGAGTGCTTAGCAACGATAGATGCCACAAGCACATGAGCAGAAGCTGCACTTCTCCACTGGTGTGCACAAGTATCTACTGCATTTAATTGGCTCAAACATAAAACTTAATATTTGCGCTACTTTTGAGCATGTGTTGTGTTTGCGCTCCTTGGCCGCCTGTTGAGTACCCCTACTATAGCATATTGGGGAGATCTCAACTAACAATGAAAATTCACTCAATATTCACTCACCCTCAAGTGGATTCAAACCTTTAAGAGTTTCTTCTGTTGAACACATAATACAATATTTCAAAGAAAGCTGAAAACCCATAACCATCGTCTTCCATAATAGGAAAAACAAATACTATGGAAGTCAGTGGTTGCAGGTTTCCAGATTCCTTCAGAATACCTTCTTTTGCACTGTAAAAAAAATATTGCTGCCTCAAATATTTTAGTTAAAATAAATGACCTTTTCTAGTCATCTCAACTTACATCAATACAACTGACTAAAATATCAAGTTAAACTTTGTATAATTTCACAAATGTAGCTGAAACCTGATTAACTTATTAAAATAAGTTAAAGCAACAAAAAATATTTGTTGTCTTGACTTTTTGTCATTACAGTTTTTTACAGTGTGTGGTCAACAGAAGAAAGAAACAGATTTGGAACAACTAAAGGGTGAGTAAATGATAACAAAATGTTACATTTTGGGTAAACTATCCCTTTAAAAAGCACTCAACACACACACAGCAGCAAATGCCTCCTGAACTGCATTTTTGGGTTAAGCCCAGATGATGAACAACAGTATTCTCATTAAACACAAAACTGCTGTTTGGCAGGGGTCCCTTTATGACACTCATTATTTCAATCATAAAGTAACTAGTTTGTAGCTCCAGGAATTTAAGGCTGACATTCAAGGTCATGATGGCAGTCAGAAGCCCTTTTCATTTGGTTTCTTGATTAGTTACCAGTTATTAGTTACATTTACAAGTCCATATTCATATCAGAATGGAGTATCAGCTACCTCATGATCAAATGTTATCATATAAGTCGGCTGCAGAAATAATAAAAAAAAGTCGTTTTTGCCACTCCAAAAGCAACATCAAAGAGAAACAAATTACACATTGAAGGTGTGCTTGGCAGGAGTGATGTATTTTGTTCCTACTTTGGATGGCTGTGCAGCTCCACAAGAGGCATTAGATTAATTAACACTGACTTACAATACAAAGCACTTTGAACTGAGAGAGAGTGCTCGAACGACAGCCAGACTGACGTGAAACTTTGTGCCCACTCCTCTAATCAGTCATTAGAATGGCGAGTTTCCTCTGGAGAGCAGCCAAGTTCATAAGAGTCAAAATCGTAGGCAAGTTTGCTAAAACGTATGTGTATTTTTATAGCGACAAATCACCAATGACCTGCTATTTCCCATAACCGTCACAAAGCTGAAAATGAAACACATTTCAAAGGAAATTTCACCCCAAATTTTAAACTATGACATCATTTACTCACACTTGACTTGCTCCAAAACAGTTTTCTTTCTTTTTTGAACACAAAAAATTCTGTCGTCATGTACTAAACCTGTTTGAGTTTCTTTCATCTGTTGAACACAAAAGAAGATATTTTGAAAAATTATGAAAACCTGTAACCATTCACTTCTATTTGCTTCCCTTATATGGAAGTCAATTGTGTCAGGTTTCTAACATTTTTCAAAATATCTTCTTTTGTGTTCAACAGAAGAAAGAAATTCAAACAGGTTTATAACCCCTCGAGGGAGAGTAAATAGTGAGTATTTTGATTTTAGGGTGAAAAAAAAACTTTAACAGTTTTTTTACAATACCCATCAAGACTCACTTTTACCAAAAACAACACAAAACACAGACTTAACTGGCATGTTATTTCATGCATTATGAAGTATTACACCTAATAACCCCCCTGAGTCATCCTTTAGCAACTGTGAGTACACCTGCAGTGTATTTCCATTGCATCACTACATTCTCACTTCTGCTGCAAGCATTAACCCTTAGCTATGTAAGGGCACATCCAGAAACCGTACTTAGTGTACTTCCCTGCACTTAGGCACATTGTAATACGTTTGTAAGGTCCCGAGGGCAGCAAAGTGAGGTCAAATTAAAGCTAGCTACTCAAAATAGGTTTGAACGGTGTAGGAAGAAATGCTCAATAATGATCCAAGGAATGGGTTACCGAGAGGAAGTCTTTAGCAAACTCTACAATAGGTTGACTGGCAGACTTAGATCTTGAGTCTCTACAAAATAAAGTCAAATAGAATAAAACTACTATGAAACAACATATTACTTACATTAGTTTAACAAAATGTGTGTCTTCGTATTTCATTTTGAGCTTGTAGATGTTTTTATTATAATATTATTCTGATAGTATTTCAGTTCAAACTGGTCCAAAACTGGTTGTAACTTTGGCACCACAGAGTGTATTTCAAATTTTTCAAAGCATTTGAACTTAAAGGATATAACTCAAAAAGGTTAACAAATCCAAAATTGGTTCCAAAAGGTTCCAAAATTGCATCAGTTTGCATCAGTTTCAGTGGAGACCAGCAACCCTCTGCACTCTCAGAAATAAAGGTACAGAAGCTGTCACTGGGGCAGTACCTTTTCAAAAGGTACATATTTGTATCTGAAGGGTCCACAATGGTACCTCAAAGGTACTTTTCAGGTACATTTGGGCACTAATATGCACCTTTGAGGTACCACTGTGGACTCTTTGGGTACAAATATGTACCTTTTGAAAAGGTACTGCCCCAGTGACAGCTCCTGTACCTTTATTTCTGAGAGTGTGGTTATCATTATTCTTATAATAATATCTTATTTTTAGTTCAGATACAGTCTTGGAGTGTGACTTAACGGTACCATTTTAATATTAGATTTATTCAATTTAATGGAACCCAATTTTTAAATCCCAGTTTTAATTGTTTAGACTGCTATAATTGATAAAAAAGTGGAAACACATAGACTTTAAGGAAACAAGAAATATGGGGGCCATACAGTACCATTTGCATATAGGACTATTTGTGTTATTACATCCATACATTGTGTTATATAACCGATAAAACTAAAATCAATTTAAAACTTTTCGTTGTTGAACTGAATGATTGAACTATCTGCTGCCAACCAAGTCAACAATGAAATACTTTTAAATAAAAGTATTAAATGTGACCCTGGACCACAAAACCAATCATTAGTCTTTAAATTGAGATTTATAGTCGCATTCATGGAAGCTGAATAAGTAAGCTTTCTATTGATTTATGGTTTGTTATGACAGGACAATGTGTCTAAATAGCCTACTGAGAAAATCACCTTTACAGTTGTATAAATCAAGTGCTTTGCTAAGCACATTACTAATCAAAAATTGAATTTTTATATATTTACAGTAGAAAACGTAAATATATTTTCATGGAACATGATCTTTACTTAATATAATAATGTTTTTTAACCAAAAAAAAGAAAAGAAAAATCGATCATTTTGACTCATACCATGTATTTTTGGCAATTGCCAAAAAATATACTTGTGCAACAGAAGACTGATTTGTGTGGTCCAGGGTCACAAATAACACTGTCTTGTCTATATGACTTGTTGCAAAACCAGATTTTTTCATATTTGGTTAAAATTTTAATGCAGCGCTGTCTATTAGGAAATGACTCAATGCACGCGCAAATCAAAGCCTCATCATAAGCAGCATCATCATACGCGCGAGCGCGCTCTCACCTTTCTTGAACTCCTCCAGCATCGCGTCGAGTTTGGTGTCATTGAAGACGAAATGCAAAGGATGGCTGTAGAACTTGGTTATCGTCTTCAGCGGGGTGCAGTCGTCGGGATCCACAAAGGCCAGGTCCTTGACGAACAGCAGGTCCACGATGTTGGACCTGTCGCCCTCGAAGACGGGGATGCGCGTGTAGCCGCTCTCCATGATCTCACTCATGCTGTTGAAGTCGAGCGTCGCGTCGCCGGTGATCATGAAACAGTCGCGCAGCGGGGTCATCACATCTTCCACGGTCTTAGTCCTGAGCTCCAGCGCGCCCTGGATGATGTTCAGCTCCTCTTTCACCAAGTCATTATACGGGTCCGTGACCCTCAACATCTCCAAGAGCTTCTCCCGGTTGTACACCGTGCCGATCTCCTGCCCAAGGAGATAATCGAGCAGCTTACTTACCGGATAGGACGCGGGGAAAGTGAGCAGCATGAAGAATTTGGTCAAGAAGATTGTATTCGCACCCACAGCTAGACCGTGTCGTGAGCATATGGCTTGAGGCACAATCTCCCCAAATATCACGATGCCGATGGTGGACATCACTACAGCTATCAATCCAGAGCCGGCGATATCATCCAGCAGAATAGTCAAGGTGGTGTTGACCAGAACATTGCCCAGAAGAAGCGAGCAGAGCAGGTAGTTCCCCTGGCTCCTCACGGGCTCGATCTTCCTCGCGTAGTTCTTCTCCTTCTCCGTCCCGCAGTTCTGGACGATCTGCAGCTCCATGGGATCCAGCGCCATCAGTCCCAAGTTCAAGCCGCTGAACATGCCCGAAAGGCAGAGCAGCATGGAAATGAAGATGACCTGGAGCCAGAAGGGCAGCAGGAACTTTTTCTCCTCCACCACGATGACTTTGGTGTCCTCTCCGTCGTGATAGATCCACGTGTTCTCGGTCCACGGGTCGTGTGCTCCGGCCACGGCAGGTGTGGAGGTGGCGATGCACAGGTAGTACGCTTTGCTCCGCTCAGTCTTTCGCAGAGGTTTGACCTCGATTTCCACGGTGCCAGACGTCTTGCGGTTTAAAACGATGTTGGGCAAGATCAGAATATCCGAAGTCCTGATGCCGCAGGGGTGCAAACCCGAAGTGTCCTCCTGACTCTGGTTGTCCCCCGAAGAGCTGTCGATGTTGCCGATCACTCGGCTCCTCTCGTGCTCCGTGAAGGCGATTTTGGACCATGTCTCGTTGTTGATGTTTTGCCCGTACACCCTCAATCTCACCCGAGACCTCTCGCTGACCCGCAGATAGCCCCTGTCCATGAAGGAAATGTCGTCCGTGTCCTCCAGCCGCAGCCCGATGATGACCGTCTCCTCTCCCCCTCCTTCCTTGCCACTTGTGGGAGTAATTAAACAACTGCTTGCAGTTAAGAAAATCAGAGTAAAGGCTCGGACCCGGCTAAGTGACGCCATTTTTCGAGGGGGTACTGGAACCGACGGTTCTGCCATGTTGATAATGGACAGCCTCTTGAATAAAAGGGCTTTTAAAATCAGAGCCAATCCGGCTTCATCTCCGCTGCGCGTCGCCTTGACTTGTGCATCAGGTCTCGCTGAGTTCCACTACGCGGCTGAAACTGATCGCACTTCAGCGAGAGCAGCGCGAACTCGTGCCTCTACTGATGTCCCGGTGACAGGCGACCGGGGCAGCCAATCCGGTGGCGCAGATGGACGGGAGGCGGGGACTTCGCCGCTGTAGCAGCCAATTGGCTCCGTAAACAGTCGCACTTAATGCAAATGAGCGCATACAGAAGTTTCCTCGTGACTGTTTTTTGGTGTTTTGACAAGGATCTTTAGTGACAGCATCTTTTAATTGTCTTAAGATCCTCTCGTAAAATGTTATAGTTAAATAACCTCACCTGTTTCCTCATCGATATGACAGCAAAGAGGGACAACCTGTTGAAGTTTTAAAAATATGGTTAAAAAATATTTAGCCAAAAAAAATAAAGGCTAACATTATTACATTTGACATCGATGAGCCATGCATTTGTTTTTACAATAAGCCTATGTATTGTCATGTCAATATATATACATGTATATATATTGACATGACAAT
>CAIGQV010019186.1:19880748-19895145 GCA_903798115.1 Danio jaintianensis
ATATATGTGTGTGTGTGTGTGTGTGTGTGTGTAATGAAAAAGACATACATTTTCAGTTCATGTTGTCTCTGGTCCATTAAATGATGTTTCAAATGAAACAGTATTACAGTAATACCAATTAAATTCTTTCAAATATTTTTTTCTTTTATATTAACTGAAGTTAAGAAATTAAGTCTTATTGTAAAGTAACCAAGAATGTACAGTATGTTGGTATAGTAAATTCATGTGTAACCTATGTGATGAGAATAGTTTAAAGTGCTTTCATTCATTCAAAAGAACAGCATCAAAATGTATTATATACATATTTCTTTAGGTAAAACAGGCTAATATGATTATTATTTATAATGGAATTGCCTTGGAATTTCTTTGATTATACAAACATAATTTTCCACTGTTGCCTCATTAGTAACTATCATACACTTGAAAAACATTGAAAAGGTTGATGAAAATAAGCAACACTGAAACAGCACAGATTGATTATAAATTAAACTGTCTCGTGTAAATTGTTATATTTGTGAAGTTATCATCTCCTTTGAAATACATTTTTTCTTTTTTTTTTTTGTGCTTTCATCGCCTTACATTCGTAAAGATACATTTTCTTCAAATTATTATTTTATTTCCTGTGGCTTTTTTGCTCAAATCTACAGATATATAACTTGACATGTACGTAAGTAAGTACGTGTAGGAAAATAAGAGGGAAAGTGGGATTGCAACATGTCCCAGGTTGGGCCCCTGACCTCTGGGGACTCAGGGACCCATACTGTACTTCTACATCTAGAACATGTGCACAATCCACTGCTTCACAGCTCTGGCAATAATTCATATCTTTGGACTGAACGTTTGGGTCTGGGACAAGGGTAAAACAATAAAATCTACACATAAATGTCGCAAAAACAGATGACAAAAGCACTGGGAGAAAAAAAAAGAAAAACATTCACTAATAAAAGTGTAATATTACATTACCAAAACCTAAACGCGCTCAAGTTTCGACGGAAATATCACATGCAGACATTTAAAAGAATATGATTTAAACCTAAAGATAATTAACAAATCTATCATTTATTGTGATTGCACAAAAACCTATAATAGGTAACTATGTACCTTATATAGATAAGCCAAGGATTAGTGTGATCTGAAGAAATGCAAGAGATGCAAAAGCTGATGTAAGGATGTAAAAATTATCACGGAGTCAGATCTCTGAAGAGAGTGTTTGTCGTTATCAGGGATCAGAGATCAGTCCAGACCAAAGGAGGGATAATTGATTAGGAACTTTCATAATCATAGTCTTCATATGGTGAAACCATATATTAAGAAAATTAAAGAATTCTGAACAAGCATCATATAGTATGTGTTTTTTGTATTTTATTTAATATTTCATTTTATATTGTAACTTACTTTTAAAATTTGATAATATATTATGTTTTTTATTTTATATTATATATTTTATATATATTTCCCAGTGATGGGTTGCAGCTAGAAGGGCATCCGCTGTGTAAAACATATGCTGGATAAGTTGGCGGTTCATTCCGCTGTGGCGACCCCGGAATAATAAAGGGACTAAGCTGAAAAGAAAATGAATGAATGAATGAATTTTATATATTTTTTTATTATTATTATCATCATCATTTAATTTTTTTTTTATTATTATTTATTTTATTTCACTGATGCCAGAATGCACAGCAAAGTCTTCTTCATATTAAAGTCCTGTTGTGAAATTTGGAGCTCGATCTCATTTCATAGAGACGATCTGCATGTCAGCATCAATAAATGTTTTTTTAGAAGACCATGAATCATGAAGACCATGAATATACAGCTGATGATAATACCCAGGCAGTCAGTTCAAACATTTTATTACAGTGCAAAAAAAAAAAAGATTTGATTACAAATCTGCCAATACAAGTTCAATAAACCCTACGAGCTTTTAGTTACACTATATCTGACAATACAATAAAAATTACAATAAAGATAAAACTTGGCAAATGAATTCTTAAGATTATGCAACAATACAGACCAGTGTGATGCACTGGATATTTCTATACATTTATTAGTTCGACAACTTTACACAAAGTAATGTTATATTATGTACTTAATACTATTAAAATGTAGAAGAAATACTTGATTCATTTCCAACTGTTTTTAAAATAGTTAGGAGTCAGTTGCAGCATGATTCCTGACCGGCACAGCACCCCCCAGTGGAAGGAGACACACTTGCGCTGCCCAACTGTTGGACCAGTTCAAAGGGATTCACTGACACAGCCTGAAGAAAGAAGAGTGGGAAGTACAGTATGTTCACCATTTACAGCAACTTAAAATGACTTGTTATGCAACTGCAGCCTATAATATCATATGTTTAAAGTTCAGAGAGAAAAAAAATGATGGAACATTCTGAATTAAAACCATAGGCATATAGATCTCTTTAATCATAACGTAGAGAGGTCTGACTCAGGTCACATAAGAGAAAAAATGTTATAGATTTCAGAGAAGAATAATGTAAACATTTAATACACTGTATAAAAGGGACTTTATTTTTAGTATAAGTAGATAAAAGGCTTTTTTTTTTGCAGGGCATCAAATTTGGGGGACTGGGGACCCTTACAAAGTTTAAAGAATTTAAACTTCGTAAAGTTTATTCAGCTGTGTTAAAAATGTCTTTCTTAAAAATAAAAACTTACACGTTTACTTTTTAGGTACTATTCTGAACTGTACTTCAGGCACTTCTCAGAAATATCCTTAAAATTACACTTAAGTATACTAGACTTCTACTGGCAGAAAAGTCTTGATATATATAACCTATACTTGTTCATTGACACTCATGTTGGGTGTAATTCTTACTGTAATTAAATTACTTTCACACAAATTTACTGTCATTAGTTTAAAATTATAATATTCAATGTCAAGCATAAAGTCAAATGTTAAACATTTACACATTTACTTCATGTAATAAATGAACTGGAGTGGAAGGAGTTCATCTAGAGTCCATTAACTTGTAATATTTAAATAATCATTGCAAATAATATTAAGTTGCAATCAAAAAGTATTGTCTTGGTTGGCATACCCAGGTGTCTTATTTGAATGCCTACAAAAACGTCACATCCGTTTATTATAAATGGCTAAAACAAAGTAAGTGGAATTTGTTTTGTAGGTAATAACATTGACTTAATTGGATAAAAGCAACGTTCCTTTTGACTTCACTTGATTAATTTAAATACATTCAACATTTAAGCTAATCATTTAACTTTTACTTAATGTTTAAACTGACACTCCTAAATAAATGAAGTCAATTTTACATGATATTCATAAGTTAAATGTACTTGATTACAAAAATGTACTTGAATTTCACTCATGCAAATTGTTATCAGGACTATAAGGACTATAAGTTAGCAGGTTATAAGTAAATCTTAAGAGTGATTTTTTCTGTGCACTGAAAAAGTAAGGGATTACATTTCATTTAAAGGTAATTTGTCTTTTCTCACAATGCTGCTGCCAAGACGTACAAAATGAGGCTTTTCAAAATTCGAATTTTTTCCCTCTGATGTGGCATCCAACTATTCTTGAATATGTGTCGTTAGATTATCTGACTTTGGAAACCTTTCCTGGCATATGTTGATTTTGATATTGCTTCTATCCTGACAAGAGGACTTAATTAAGAATGAATGTCATACATACATATACACACATACATACACATATCTATCTATCTATCTATTATGGCTGTAACGGATCACAACCCACAGTTCGGAAGGCATGTGATTAATAACGCGGATTAATAACTTTTTTTGAATTCGTAGGTTGATTCAACAGTTATAACAATCGCAGAGAGATCGCCTCCTGCGTCATTCAAATCATGTGTATGAAAGCATTTTGGCTTCCCTGTAAAATATAATGATGACGGAAAAAGTTGTGGTGGGACCTAAATCCTTTCTTAGGCTATTAATTGAAGGTGTTTTCCGTGACTGTTTGTTTAGCATTTAGCATTAATGCATTCAATGTAAAGCTGCACAATTAAACATTAAAAGATCGGCATCTCAGTTCAAACAGTTTCTACAGAAAAGGGACCAAAAACATGTCAAAACATGCTATGTGACTTCAGGGATGGATTTGGTCAGCAACAATACTCAGGTAGGCTGTGGCATTGACACAATGCTCAATTGGTACTAATGGGCCCAAAGTGTGCCAAGAAAATATCCCCCAGACCATTACACCACTCCCACCAGCCTGAACCGTTGATACAAGGCAGGATGGATCCATGCTTTCATGTTGTTGATGCCAAATTCTGACCCAACCATCCGAATGTTACAGCAGAAATCGAGACTCATCAGACCAGGCAACGTTTTTCCAGTCTTCTATTGTCCAATTTTGGTGAGCCTGTGCGAATTGTAGCCTCAGTTTCCTGCTCTTAGCAGACAGGAGTGGCACCCGGTGTGATCTTCTACTGCTGTAGCCCATCCGCCTAAAGGTTCAACGTGTTGTGCATTCAGAGATGCTCTTCTGCATACCTCAGTTGTAACAAGTGGTTATTGGAGTTACTGTTGCCTTTCTATCAGCTCGAACCAGTCTGGCCATTCTCCTCTGACCTCTGGCATCAACAAGGCACTTGCGCCCACAGAACTGCCACTCACTGGATATTTTCTCTTTTTCTGACCATTCTCTGTAAACCCTAGAGATGGTTATGCGTGAAAATCCAAGTAGATCAGCAGTTTCTGAAATACTCAGACCAGCCCGTCTGGCACCAACAACCATGCCACATTCAAAGTCACTTAAATCACCTTTCTACCCCATTCTGATGCTCGGTTTGAACTGCAGCAAATCGTCTTGACCATGTCTACATGCCTAAATGCATTGAGTTGCTGCTATGTGATTGGCTGATTAGAAATTTGCGTTAACGAGCAGTTGGACAGGTTTACCTAATAAAGTGGCCGCTGCGTGTATAAAAGTTGGGACAGTATGAAAACACACAAATTAATTTAAACACGGAAGTAGTGATTTCTAAATTTACTTTGCCTTGTATTTCATTGTAGACAATACAACAAACATTATTTAATGTGCTTCACATGATTTTTTATGGGGTTTTTTTAATAAACACATTCCAATTTTGGTTCTTGCAACACATTTCAAAAAAGGTTGGAACAGTAGAGCATTTACCACTTTGTAATGTTGCCATTCCTTTTCACAACACTTAAAAGATGTTTAGGGACTTCAAGTGATAAAGTGTTTCAGGTGTAATTTTGTCCCATTCTTCCTGCAAGCAAGTCTTAAGGTGGGCAACAGTATTGAGTCTTCCTTGTCGCATTTTGCACTTCAAAATGTGTCAGATATTCTCTATTAGAGACAGGTCGGGACTGCAAAAATTTTTTTTGCATTGTCTTGTTGAAATATGCATGGGCGTCACTGGAAAATAAGGCATTATATTATGCTCCAAAATCTCAATGTACTTTTCAGCATTAATGGTGCCATTACAGAAGTGCAATTTACCTTTGCCAAGGGCACCGACACAACCCATACCATGACAGACCCTGGCTTTTGGAGTTGTTGCTGGTAACAGTCTGGATAATCCTTTTCTTCTTTGGTTCGGAGCACACAGTGTCCATTTCTCCCCAAAAACACATGAAATACTGATTGATCTGACCACAGTACACGTTTCCACTGTGTGATGGTCCATCCCAGATGCCTCAGAGCCCAGAGAAGTTGACAGTGCTTCTGAACACTGATAACAAAGGGCTTCCTTTTGGCACAGTAAAGTTTTAACTGGCATTTGTGGATGTAACTATGTATTGTGGTGATATCGTTTAGATAGATGAATGACGATTCTTGATGCAGTGCTGAGGGATCGGAGATCACTGTTGTTCAGCTTAGGCTTCCTCCAGATTCCTCTAATCTTTTTATGATGTTATGCACTGTTGAAGGTGAAATATCCAAATGTCTTCCTATCTTTCTTTAAGGAATATTGTTTTTTAACATTTCGACTGGCGATCCTCGGCCCATCTTTGCTCTTAAAGGACTAGACCTTTCTTGGATGCTGCTTTTTTTACCAAATCATAACTGCAATCACCGGTTGACATCACCTGTTTCAAATCACATCATTATTTAATCAATTTCTGTGATTAGTAGCCCTAAATTGCTCCTGTCCCAATGTTTTTTGGAATGTGTTGCAAGTCTGAATGACAGGAAAGGATGTATATTTACAAATGAAATGAAGTTGACCAGACAAAACATGAAATATTTTGTGTTCATAATGTCTGCAATTAAATACAAGTCAAATTAAATTTGGAAATCACTACTTTATTTTTTTATTTCTATTTTCAATACGGTCTCAACTTTTTCTGATTTGGGGTTGTATATATGTATATATCATTAATTTCAGTAATTTTATTTTATTATATCATTATTGCAAATGTTTATATCATTTATTTACAATACAGTTTGCAAAGTAATATTTTCTTAGACATATTATATGTAAGACTTTGTTTACCAAACAAGTGAATATAATTGGATAAACCTTAAATATGAGTTAAAAAGTTTATTATTTTTTATTTAATGAGTTAAGTTTTTAGTTACTATTCTCTCAAAATCATTCTGCATAAATCTACAGATTAAAAAAATTCTGCACAGAAATAGCAAAAAATATCCACAGATTCTGTCTGGCTCTGGATATGCGTAAGGTTTGGGACAGGTTTCAAGGTATGGGTAGGTTTAAGGGGGGTTAAGGTGAAAAACCCCCACCGTGGTCACACTCTGCACAGGAACAGGCCCGGATTAAGAATTCAGAGACCCCTGGGCACATTGTCTTGTAGGGCCCCCTACCCGGCCGCACCCCTATAGTTGAATTAATAAATAAGAATAATATAATTTTTTTAAATAAATTTAATCTATAATGTATTGCCCGCATTTTTCAAATAAATTTAAACCTAAATTACACACACTATACCTGTTCTCTCCTGTCTCTCTCCTCTTCAGGGACTTTTTCTGTCTCTCTCTCTCTCGTTTTTCTGTCTGTCTCTCTCCTCTTCAGGGACTTTTTTCTGTCTCTGTCTCCCTTCTTTTTCTGTCTCTCTCCTATTTAGACACACGATGAGTCCAGTCTGCGCTGCGCTGCTGTTAGCTTCCTCCGCCTGGTTAACATTAGCTTGATAGCTGGCTAACGTTACCATAACGTCTTCTATACCCTCATTCTCCTCATCATGGATCTGTTTGAAGAAGGTGTGTGTATACATGGAACATGCCTCAATAAGGATGCCTCCTCTCCTATTTTTCTCTCGCGTTCGCTAAATCGAATTGTCCGTTCATTTTGATCTGCGACAACTACTACACTACAGTCTGCACAATTTAGCGCGGGTTATTTTAAAACTGACGTTTCCGCTCTTGACCAATTACAGCATTCTTTTTAGTTAAAACAAAATAATGAAAAAAAATCTGTGTGCTTTTTATTGATTAAACATGATGTCATTTTCTGACAATTTAAATATTAAGATAAATATAAAGCAATATGTGCTTTTTTACAGAGAAGGAGGCACCTTTATTAAGGCATGTGCCATTTATTAAATGCTCTTCGAACGGAGCCATGAGGTCGGAGAATATGGGTGAAGCAGGACGACTAACATTGTAAATACAAATTAATTATATTAAGATGTCGCTAACATTTAACACCAGCTGGAAAATAACTGTTTATAGAATATTTAAAATAACTATTTAGATGCTGTTTATACACATATGAAATAGGCTAATTTTTAAACAAAAATATTTCCTTTCTATTAAAAATAAATGTATTTCCAATCTGATTTGTAATGGGGAAAAAAGAAGAATGTGTTCATCAGATGCTGGATTTTAACCTGGTTGATGATTGATCGTGTCAAAACATGTCGCCATGCGCTTTACGAGCTACAATACTCACGATGCTGTCAGTTGCGTTCTTTAGTTATGTTGTCTCTGTCGATCAAACAGTGATGGGCGAGAACCACTTAAATAGCTTATTCCAACGAGGTGCGCTATTTGCACTTAGCCTAAATACACACTCCAAAGTCGGCATCATCTTTTTAAGATTTTTAATGTAGTTACATAAATTAATTACAGATGTAATATAAGTACAATGTAAGTGCATTGAACCAAATAGTAATTAAGGGTTGAGTATAAAGTGGGAAAAAAATTTTTTTATGAAATATTATGCAGACGTGATATTAATATATATATTTTTAAAGGACAAATTCCATTGCATTACCGATGCACAAAGCAAAACTAAAAACTGAAAATGAGGCATGTCAAAACACTGTCAGACAACACAGAGTCACTTACCTTGGGTTTGGCCCAGCATCCTGCAGAAGCAGTGGCGTTCACCCCCTGAGGCTGAAATGTGAATTCTTCAGAAAATCTGGAGTTACTCAAAATGTTGGCCACATCTCCATCCACCTCCATCACTTTATCCACCTCGAGGAAAAACCCAAAAGTGACCTGATTATACACGCTCTCAATATACAAAATACTATTCAAAAGTAGTTACATGTACAGTGTAAAAAGCGACTGAAGTTGACTTAAAAACAAGTGGGTGAACTCGTTGCTTTTAAAGTAATTAGTTGATTTTACTTAAGAATGTGAGTAATTATTGTATTTATTATTATTGTAATTATTTGTATCAACTTTGTTGCTTAACCTTTCTGTGTAAGCTGTAATACATTTCTTTCATTTGTTTTTATCCATTTTATGAGCCCTTGCTAAAAATAATTTAAAGTAATAAAAGTATTGATTTCTTTGACATACTGACCCCAAACTTTGGAGCGTGAGTATAAATTAAGGCTTTAATGTAGCGTATATAACTTAACAAATACATTTTTCACGTTATGACCAACAGATGGTAGTAAAATTTCTCACACTTGCATCCACTTGTTATTGTGATTTGGTTGTGATTGTGGCATTAGTTTATTTAGTCAAAGCATTAATCATCATTACTGCGAGGACAACAGTGCGATACACAGGATATGAATGCATAGTGCGTAGCTCTTATAAACTGCATATAACTGCTCACCTTAAAGTCATACTGGGCATCAAACTCAAAGCTTTCCTCAATGCCAGTAATGTCTCCATTGTACATGACCAGACAGGGCTTCTTCTCTGAACCTTTCTGTAACTTGAAGAGCCGGTATGTGGCAGACACAAATTTGTAGTCACCTATAAA
This sequence comes from Danio jaintianensis, assembly GCA_903798115.1. Lineage (NCBI taxonomy): Eukaryota > Metazoa > Chordata > Actinopteri > Cypriniformes > Danionidae > Danio > Danio jaintianensis. The sequence continues at coordinate 19,889,912 of CAIGQV010019186.1, forward strand.
CAAATTGTACAATTCAAAATAAAACTGTGAACTAACGGGAAAGCAGACACAGAGGATTGGCCAGCTGCTGTAATGTTCTGTAAGTGTAATATGGAATTATGGAAATGATAATTCTTTCAGTGTGCAATTTACATTTTTTAGTTGACCTGACCATGTACAGAGATAATAATAATATTTATTTATTTCATGTATTATGTTATTGCGTTTTTGCTTGCTTTACATTTAGTTTGGAAAAATAATCAGATTTCAGTTTAAGCAATTTATTTCATTGGTGGCACAAGCTGAGTATATCTATACACAAGAATTCTGTTAGCACAAAAACATTAAATGTGGTACATATTTTGCTACCCGTGGCATGAGAGCAATGATTTCCTCCAGACTGCTGGCTTAACCAATATCACAAGAATAAGACAATACAATTAGCATGGCTGTGACTTTGCCTAAAAGAAATTGCCCTCACTCCAAAAAAAAAAAAAAATAATAAATAAATAAATGTATAATAATAGTGTTGTCATCAATTACTCACACATGTCAGTCCAAAGACGTTATCTCAGTGTTATTTCCAGCATTCTTCAGAATATCTTGTTTTGTGTTCAACAGAAGAAAGAAACATGTTAATGTTTAAAACCACCTGAATGAGTAAATGGTAAGGAAAATTGTATTTTTGGGTTGAACTATCCATTTTAAAATACATTATTAGTCACAAACCACATTTGACACCATATAAAATCTGAATAACATTTTGAACAATTTTATGAATAAAGGTAGAAAACTAAAAACCATGCTAAAAAAAACATTATCTTAATTTTCCTAGCTGTCGGCAGGGGGTGCTGCAGAATTCTAAGCACCTCTAGTTAATAGGTACTAATATGGATTATTTAGGTAAAAAAAACACAAGGTACTGACCCAGCCACAGCTTTTGTACCTTTATTTCTCTGAGTGTACAATGAAACTACTTTGGTGGGAACATTCTTTGAAATTTTTCATCTGTGTTTTGCAGCAGGAATTCATACACGACTGGAAATAATGTACGGCCCCTCTAATTATTCTAATAATCGTTAATATTGGCAATTCAGACATAATTTGGCTGTCAATTTTTGCTCTACCAACAACAAAAAACAAAACACAAAAACAAAGAAGAATAAAACATTAACATTTTCTGCAACAAACTCACAAGTGCACAAGCTCAAAATAATCATCTTTTGTTTTGTTTCGTTTTTTTTGTAGTTTTTTTGCTGTTGTTTATTGTTAATTAAAAAGTGGTATATTTTAAAGTCCGCAAGTCCGGAAGTTGCTAAGGCCAGAAATGTTCACCCAAAAATGAAAATTCTGCAATCATTTACATTTCTTTCTTCTGTTGAACATAAAGGAAGAAACACTGAAGAATATTGGGACAAAACAGCCATTGACTTCCATAGTACTTTTTGTTCTTACTATGTATGTCAATGGCAGTTTTGTATATTATATATTTTATTTTTTTATATTTTAATATTGAGTAGGGGGCGGGCTTTCTTTTTGCGCATCATTCCTAGCAAACTAGTGGTAAGAGAGGCGTGGTTAGGAATATTGTGACATCAATAGAGTAGGGCTGCCACTCCAAAGGTGTAAGCAAATGGTCAGATATTTTTTTTTACAGTGAATTAACTTGTACGGATTAATTTTTCACCTATTAAATGACAGTGTGTGCTAGCAAAATAAACATAGTATACTTGATTTAATCCAGACTTTAACAACTTTTATGTCTCACCAAGAATGTTTTCTAGTTCCTTGTTGCCCACCGTGATGATATTAGCAGAGACCAGCCTGGGTTTGCAGAACCCAACCTCTTCAGCCAGTCTTATCAGGTCTTCCCACCACAATGCTCCACTGAGGCACTCGCCTGATTAACACAAGCGAAAATGTTCATTTTTATTTGCGACTTAAAACATAGTGACATGTAAGGGAACATGTAATATTTAGAGTGTGATCACTTTTGGCAGGTTTGGTTATATTAAAAATAACTCGTGAAGGTTTATAGGCACTTGTGGGTAAGAAAACAGGGAGGGAAATCCATGTCCTTCCATACCCCATAAAGTTTTGTTGGCCTTGAGGTGTTCTGGGATTCTAGCATCGCTATAGACATCACTAAAGTACAATTCCCCTCCATCCTAAACACAAAAAAATAAAACAGTATATTGATTGTAATGTGCAACATGGCAACTATCAAAAAAAGCATCTGATTGTCAACAAAAATTCTGATTTGAATTGAATTCTGAATGAAATTGAATTACCTTCAGTACACGATACGCCTCCCCCAGGACACTGGTTTTATCTGGTGACAGATTCACCACACAATTTGATCTTTTGAAAAAGAAATAAAACCACCAATTAAAAGTAGTGTAAACTGAAAACATCAATATCACCAGTCATGAGAATCATCTCACGACAGAAACGTATAAAGAAGTGTTTCTTTTTTTTTTTTACAACTAGGGCTACAATTTTGAAACATTGCAAGCTTACATGATAATATCATATGATTTATCCTCCAGCCCCGCTTCCACTAAAGCCTCAATGTAGCCTTGAACAAAATTCACATTTGGATTTTTATAACCAAATCTTTGCATGTGGTAGTCGATGTATTTCCGGGCTACCTCAAGCTGCAAAACAGACATCGGAGTAGTTACAATGCTTTTAAGATGGTATATGCAAACACAATCATTTGAGCTGTGCAATTCAAATAGTCAAATTAAGTTACTATAAATATATAGGGCTCTATTTTAACGATTTAGGCGCAAAGTCTAAGGCGCATGGCGCAAAAGCATTAAGGGCGTGTCCGAATCCACTTGTGCTATTTTAAGGACGGAAAAATACGCTTTGCGCCTCGGCGCGTGGTCTAACAGGGCTATGCTTATTCTCTTAATGAGTTATGGGTGTGTTTTGAGAATAAACCAATCAGAGTCTCATCTCCCATTCCCTTTAAGAGTCAGTTGCGGGCCAGGGCACATTTGCTATTTACATGGCGGACTTTGTAAGTGGAAAAACTGAACGCTTCACTAGCGAGAAAACAGTTAAACAGACCATCTGCAGCACGAGGATAAAAAACAAGCCTCCTCCTTTCGGCCTCTTTACTTTCTCTTTCTCTCTTTCGTGGATAAGGAAAGGGTGTTGTACGCACTCCGCTGAAGACATCCATTAGCCTACATAATTATTTTCGTTTGTTAAGCACAAAGATTTGTTTTAAAACTATTTCTAACTTGAGTTCTAATTTCCAGCAAACAAGCAATAATAAGCAATATGAGCAATAATAACGAAGTGTGGTCAAAAAACTGAGTTATATCCAAACATACGTCCTATGCCCCATATGGTCCAAAACCCAAAAGGTGGACAAATCTAAGCTTTTTTTTTTTAAATAAAACAAATATAAATATGCATATAATAAATACTACTACTACTAAAAATAATAACATTAAACAAATGCAAATTGTCATGAATAAACTGAAAAAAGCCCCCCGAGATGAAGAAGGCATGGAGGTAGTGGTTTTTATATTTATGTAGAAAATAATAATTTTTGTAATATTTTTATCCTTTAATTCTTTTTCATTTGTTAAGATATTTGCATATTGCTGTACATCCTGTGTGTATTAAGTGTAAGCATTTAAGGCGAACAACTAACACGCTCTGCGCTGGACTTTAGACCTGCTTTCAGCAGGTCTATTGGACAGTCTATTTTAGTTCCTCAAAATAGCAACGAGCCAACAATGTGCCTTAACACACCTCTTTTCTAGACCGACACACCCATGAGTCCACAAAGAGCGCAAATGGAAACTTATTTCGCCGGGTGTATGATAGGGCCCATAATCTTAAAGGCACACTCCACGTTTTTTTGGCTCATCTTACAAGTCACCTAGAGTTAAACAGTTGAGTTTTCCTTTATTTGGGAGACAATGATATTACGCAGTGTCTGAAAGTAGTCCCCAGCTAGGTAACAGCACTGTATAATATCATTGCACCTGAGGCAAGGTATGCTACAGTTCCTTGATTATTATGCAGGAATGGGAGTATAGTTCCTACCCATTTCGGCCTAGAAAATAGCTACTTTGTTTTTTTTCCCATCTGTCTTAGTACACAATGTAACTACAGAACAGTTAAGCTTTAAACAGGAAAATAATTAATAATTAATAATAAATTTTTTACATTTTTCATCTGAGATGCTAATGGTCTAATCCAATTCAATTATTTATGCTAAGCTAAGCTAAAAGTGCTCATATCATATCTGGAGATCGGCTGATTGAATTTAAAAAATAGTAAAACTGTTTCCAAAACAGTGGAATTTGTCCTTTAAAAAATCTATATTAATAGTACAAATTTTATCTCATAATCAAAAGTTTATCTCTAGTAACCGATTGCAATTCATATGTAATCCATCCAGCTCTGTTTATGACAGATCTAAACCAGTCAGCACAATATCAATAATAATAATAGTAATATAAAAACAAAATAATACTGAATTATCATTATAGGTAATTTTGCCTTATAATTGAACTGAACTGAAATAACCCATAGGAGTAGCATATATCACAGCATTGCAGAGTTCATCGACTCTTCAGACAAGCTCAAAGGAACTGACCTGAGCTTCAGTCATGTCGATACCTGTGACATGCCCCTTCTCTCCTACAAGTTGGCTGAGCACATAGCAGTCACGTCCACTTCCACAGCCAAGATCAAGCACTCTGCATCCCTCCAGGCACTCTGGGACCACCAGACCACAGCCATAGTACCTGAGAGCAGTATTGAGGCAATAGGTAAAAATGTGCATCAAAGTGCCCCTATTGATGCATTACTTGGACATTACCCTTTCCGTAGTGTTTAATGTAGCTGTTTGTGAAAGTAAAAGTTATGCTAAGTTTCAAAGTTTAAAGTGCACAGTATTTGGAATTATGGTCTCCCAGAAACGTCAGGGTTTATTTCCAGCACAAACATATACTGTAAACATATCCATTAATTAACAGGTTCCGTATTTCGTGAATCACAGGTTTTTTTTTTTCGTTTTTTTTTCAGTATATTAAGGGATATGAAATGCATTATGTGACCTCCTTGATCTCTGCTCTGTTGACTTTTAAACTTTTAACTCGACTGTGCAGTTAAAAAGGAACTTTTATTGACAATTTAGTCGTTTGAAACCATACGTTGTACAAGAAATACAGTGCCTATAGAAAATCATCATACTCTGTGGAAATCTTCAACTTTACTCACAT
>CAIGQV010019186.1:19905145-19922159 GCA_903798115.1 Danio jaintianensis
AAAGCAACTGTAAATGTGACTGCACCATTACACATCCTGTATGTGTCTTGATGTGCAGAGGTCACCACTGAAAAAATCTTATTTATGAGTTTCACATAAACACCCCACAATATCATAATTAAGATATGTGAAAATATTTGACCCTTAAAGGGACAGTTCACCAAATAAAACAAATAAAAATAAAACAATCTGTTATAATTTACTCACTTTCCACTTGTTCCAAACGAGTTAGAGTTTCTTTCTTCTGTTGATATACTAAAGAATCTTGGGGGAAAAAACAGCCATTGACGTCTGTAACATTTTTTGTTCCTGCTATGGATGTCAATGGTTGCTTTTCTCTTCATTCTTTAGTGTACAACAGAAGAAAGACATTCAGAAAAGTTCAGAACCACTTGTGTGAGTACAAATTAGAATGTAGAAATGTTCTTTTTGGGGTGAACTGTCCCTTTAAGGCTCCAACACACCAAGAACGATAAGTATAAAGGTTTAGCTATAACAATGTTACCATCCACATCAACTCACAAATTGGTTATATTCATAATAAGCACACAGTAACTTTGTCCATAGCCACTTCCAATACTCTTTAGAGCAAAATAGACTAGCTGTCAATGCTTTCATTGTTTTCAGTTAGAAAAAAAAACTAAACAAAACTGTAATATCAGTCGTCTCTGCCATTATCGTCAAGGTGTAGAATCACATATTGTTTTTCTTCGTATAAATATTTGTTATATATTTTCAAATAAAATAGTTTTCCTTAAGAGTGCATTACTGATAAATCATGGTAGATGCGCGATCTGTCAACAGTCAGTGAACGTTTCTAAATAGTACTTTCATTTTCAATAAAACTAGCTATATTGCATGTACAAATGTATTGAGCAGTTTCAATCATTCCAAAAGATTACAGAACGATTCAGCACCTTTATAATCCAATGCAAAATATAAAATCATAATTTTGTTGTATTTGTGCGGCACGGTGGCTCAGTGGTTAGCACTGTCACCTCACAGCAAGAAGGTCACTGGTTCGAGTCAGTTGGCATTTCTGTGTGGAGTTTGCATGTACTTCCCGTGTTCACGTGGGTTTCCTCTGGGTGCTGCGGTTTCCCCCACAGTCCAAAGACATTCTTTATAGCTGAATTGGATAAACTAAATTGGCCATAGTGTATGAGTGCGTGTGTGAATGCAAGAGTGTATGGGTGTTTCCCAGTACTGGGTTGCAGCTGGAAGAATGAATGTTGTATTTGTTTTTGAAACAATTATTTAAAAAAAACAACAACAACCTGAGGAGATCTGAACGCACTTGATGTCAATTACAACCTCCCAACTCATAAACACACTGTTATAGTACCACATAAGGCACATCATCTCGTACAGATGTAGAGCTCATCCTTGTGCACTTTTGGGCTTTTTTTAAAAACTGCATTAAAAGATGCTCTGCACATGAAACAGAGGCAGAGAGCATCTGATTGCTTCCAACACATCAATATATACAAATATACATGCAGTGTGATTGCTCAACATACTGTTGTCTTTGCACTGCATATTCTATCTTCTTTACACCTCGGCCACCCCTTCTTTTTTTAAATCAGTAAAGTCATGCACTCAGCTTTAAGATTCTGTGTTGTTCTGATGTGGACCCTCCTGTTCATTAATAGTATGCAAATAGAGGCAAACAGGTTGAGACTGAAGCAGTGGCAAAGCTCCACGCTCCACTCGGTTTTCGGGAGAAAGAAGTTCTTGATTCTCCTCTCCATAAGACTGAAGGATACAATCCTCACAGAAGTCCTCCGAGTCCTCTTGGTCCTCCTCACTCAAAAGCCCCTCGAATTCTTTAGGCTCGTGACTCTCCAAGCCTCTTCCGCAAACACACACTTCAATCCCAGAGTCCCCAGTAAATCGGCGGTGCCTTCCCAGAATCTGTTCTTTCTCTTCAGGCATGGCCATATTCCGGAGCGGCTCTTTTCTGCACTGGTTCTCATTTTCGGAAGGCTGATCTTGGGGCAGGGGGTTTTCTGGGGATCTGCCTTGCTCTAGCTGCATCTCGGCCTTGTCGTCGTCTTTGTGCTGGTAGCTGTCGGAGGTTTGGATCTCTTCTAGGCTGGGTGTGTCGGGTACAGGAGGCACAGGAGTGGTCTGTCGGGGCGGGCTGTCCTGCTGGTCTGTGGTTAAGGGACCGCTGTAGGTTGGAGGGCCGCTGTTTAAGGCGCTGTATGGGGGAGGAGGAGTAGCGGGACGATGCACCACCTCTTCGTATTCTGGAAGGAGAGAGTTGGGTAGGAATCCTGAAAGAGATAAAAGAAAACTGTGAGAAATTGAAGCATTTATAGAGATAGTTCACCCCAAAATTAAACATCTGTCATCATTTACTCAGCCTTTTTTTGTACTGTTGAACACAGAAGAAGATATTTTAAAGAATGTTGAAAACCGGTAACCATTGACGTCCATAGTTTTTGTTTACCTTACTATGGACATCAGGGGTTACCAGTTTCCAACATTCTTTAAATTATCTTTTGGAACAAGTTAATGGTGAGTAAATGATGATAGAAGTTACATTTTTGGGAAAACTATCCCTTTAAAATTCAGATTTTGTTTTAACATACAGTTTAAAAGGGATAGTTCACTGTCATCATTTACATAGGCTTTTCTGTGGAAACTAATTTCTACCACATAATGGGGAAAACGTGATTTAGTAAATCTATCATGACATAAAAAGTAAAAAACAAGTAGAGCGCGAGTAAATTATGGCAGAATTGAAAAAACTATACCTTTTTTAAGCTCTTATATCATACTTTGAACATTCATCTCATATTTATAACAGTATGTCATAGTATTACATGTCAGGTTTCATTTTGCCAGTTTATGTCACATTATGTCAGTTACAAATATTTCTATTAGTACCTGAACTTTTCAACATATTGAATTATGAATTACGGCAGAATGTCATTAATAACAGTCAATTTCAGCATTCTTTGTCACAATTCTGACTCGAAGAATAATTTTAGATAGAAAAGAGGCTCTACTGATTATTGGTGATATTTTAATTTATAGTAGGTACAAGGCAAAATATTAAAATATGAAGTTTTCTGGTTTTGTCCACTCAGAATTCCTTTTCAGGTCAACCTTTCCTTTAACAAAACAACATATAGCACATACGGTTCTAAATATAGAGCATTACATTTTATAAGCTTTCCTTGATCCATGACTAGTGAAAAACTCCTCATCTTGCTTAGGGCTTTTTAGAGTTTTAAAAAAAGACCAGGGCTACTGTTACATATAAGGCTCTTGGATCTTTGATATATTTTACACTTAATTGAGTAGTAGCCTGATGCTGTACAATTTTACTAAGTACTAAAATTTGAAATAATTGAAAACTAATGTGTTTCTCATCAGATTGTTTCATTCAGAAGCAATGCTATATTACATTATAAACCCTACTTAGAGAGTTATGGAGTGATACTGCAACAGTGCAAACCACCAGACCAAAATCCAATATTACAACACTGCATTGGCTTCTGGTCCCACTGAAATTCACTGTGGTCAACTGGTCACAGATCAATAAAGTACAGTACAATAAGTCTACATTCATTCATTCATTCATTCATTTTCTTTTCGGCTTAGTCCCTTTATTAATCTGGGGTCGCCACAGCGGAATGAACCGCCAACTTATCCAGCATATGTTTTACGCAGCGGATGCCCTTCCAGCTGCAACCCATCACTGGGAAAAATAAGTCTACAATAAGGAAGAAAAACCATTTATAAATTGATATTTATTATAATCATTGCAGGATATGTGACACCTCAAAACCCAAGACTTCCTATCTCATGCAAGCATTTTTGTTAGACCACCTCAAGATTAAATCATAATAAAATAAGACAAAACTGATGCAATTCTCATGTTGTGACGTGCTTTCAGTATGTCTTTTTGTTTCAATCAGTCTGCACAGATTAGATTAAAAGTACAGTACAGTACTCTGATTCATTGTTCTGCATGCGGCACGTCTTAAAACTACTTGAAATTGGGAATATGACAAATAGATTTTTTGAGGTAATTTATGATCTGCACCCCTGTTTAAAAGTTTAAACACATTCATTTAAAATAAAACAATAATTACATTTAGCTACAGTGCTTAATTTGTAAATTGCGAGGTCCCGTAACATATCGGGGATTTTTAAATCTGATCTTAAGACCCATATATTTAGGCAGGCTTTCTTATGACTATTTTTTATCATGTTATTTTATATTTAAGATGTGTTTGTATTTATAACTTCCTCATCTTTTATGTTTTTGAAATTGTGTTTGGCAATGTTTTACTAATTGTTTTTGGCATGTTTGTTGTAAGGTGACATTGCATGTCTTGAAAGGTGCCATTTATAAATAAAATTAATTATTGTTATTCTTTTAAAAATGCTGTCATTTAAAACTTTCTATTTATCAAACACACAAAAATAAAAAATAAATGAATGAATGATGAATAAATGAATGAAAAACATGTGCTGTGTTGTAGAAAAACCTATTTTCAATGATCAAAACAAATGTTGCTGGAGCACCAAATTAGGCCTGTCACGATATAAATTTTTTGTTGTACGATATATTGCAAAATATATTGCGATAAACGATATTATTGTCATTTTAAGACCATTTTATGCCACTCATTATATAATGCCACAATGACAATATAATATCATCACAATCCAAGTAGACTCTTCCAAAGAACAAATAATATTTCATTCTTAAGAACATTTTATTTAATTCTAGTCATTTTAACAAATTAATACTTAGGCATTGGAATTAGAACTTGAAAACGCATAACCTCAGCTAAAATGTTGCTAGAATTGGCTTTCATGTATGGGCAACATATATTGCATCACCAAAAATGATTGGGGTCATGTCCATGTGTTGTGCGATAAGTCGATATATGGATTATTGTGACAGGCCTCCACCAAATAAGTATATTAGGATGATTTCTGAAGGACCGTGAACAATAAAAACTAAAGTTTCAAATATATAAATTGTAACATTTTAATACTAGTAATAATAACTGATTGTTTTTTGATAAATGCCGCATATAAAAACTTCCATCAGAACATTAAAACAAATATTAAAACTTCAGTGTCCTTTAACTCACTGGAGTGAGGCGTTTCTAAACTACTACATATTTTCAAATGACCATTGAAAAATTATTGATGATAATTGATCTTTGAAAGGTAGCATACTGCACCATGTCTTAAATCTCAAAGCTATTGTGACTTGCATACAAATATCACTCCACATGCTGTTGTGCAATATGTTGATATTACTCATTACAATAAAGGGATATTTCACCCCAAAATAAAGATTTTCTGTTTTTTTTACTCACCATCAGGTCATCCAAGATGTAGGTGACTTAATTACTTCAGTAGAACATTAAAGAAAATGTTTTGTTGAATCTGTGGTCCTTGATGATTCATATAGTGGCTGTCAATTTATTACTTTTCTTTAATTAAAATAAATGATCAAATCAATAGCCATGGCTGAGGGTGACACACTGAGGTCTTCTGAAGCAAAACGATTAGTCTGTGTGGGAATTAGCTTTAATTCACAGCCAAACAATTCTCAGCACACACACACACACACACGTGTATCGAGTGTGAGCTTCCAGTTGCTTGAAGATGTTCATTTATCAGAATGGAGTCATGCCTTACAGAAGCTGCCAAATCTTGGACAATCACAGGTAAGACCCAATTTGGCAAAAACATTCACGCTTGTGCAAACATATTCCAGCAACCAGGCTGTGGATTAAAGCTAATAATATTGTAAATAATGTTCAATTTCTTCCACAGACTGATCGTTTCACTTCATAAGACCTCAGAGTGTCATCAAGAGCCAAAGGGATTGATTTTGAAATATTTGTATAGGTTTATTATTAATCTCAAAAATGGGTGACCATTGACTTGCATTATATAAATCACCAAGGACCTCGGGTGTTCTACAGAAGAAAAAGAAAGTCACCTACATCTTCAATGGCCTGAGAGTGAGTAAACTAAGTGGTATCTTTTTGGGATAATTATCCGAAAACTTCCATGATTCCACAAATAAACTACACCTTTGTTTGTTGTGAATATGTGCCCTCTAGCAGTGAAAATAACATACTGTGCCTTAATGGTTATTACTGTAACAATAAGACCTCTACCATTTGAGCTAATAAGGGACATAAATAATTCAATGATTAAATGTGTCTGATTTGAGCTAATGTCGAATTTCATTGTTTGGTTTGAAATATAAATATTTAAATTTAATTTTGAGAATTTTGGGGTGGGAAAAGAAGAAAAGGTTTGAAGACAGCTGCTGTATTTGCATACACATTTGCCTACATAGAAAACAACAGCCTGGGTGCAGTGTCAAGATGTCCGGCATGTGAAGTAACATGCCTCAAAAAGGGACTTTGATCAAAATGTACCATCCCATGGCATGAAAAAAAACTCAGACCAAATATTTGATAACCCTGTGTTTCACACATGCTCTCATGGAGGGTAAACAGACAGACAGCAGGTGCTGAGTAACAGACATAGGTGGTTGTGATTCATCTCATCTTTCAGCAAAACCAGGTCAAGCTCATCAATAACAAATCTGTCTTAGAAATGAGAAAAAATCTTTTTCTCTTTGTCAAAACGCATTCTTTGCTGCTGTATTTAAAGCGGGGTTTTTTTTCAGTGCATTTGTAAGAGGTTCAAATAACCAGACTTTCTAAGATTAAAAAAAACAGAATAAGAGAGATACATTTTTTACATATCCTATAAAAGTTCTATTTATTTTAGCTTACTTACATATTTAAAAATATATATTTTAAAAAGCCACAATACTAGATTTTAATAATGTTTTAGTAAATGCTGAAACTAACATTAACCAAATTGAAAACAAAAATGCTTAAGAAGCCAATGTCCTAATGTAGTTAAGTAATATTAACAAACAAATTTGTATTACATTGTCATAATTACCACATTAACAATTATTCAAGTAATATTAATATGCACATATACATTCAAAAGTTTATCATAACTATGTTTTTCTTCATTAAAATTATATAGAGAATTTAAAACTACCACTTTGGAAACTACTACCAGTGATAACACTAAACCAACTGATAATATTCGTTCTTTTGCTAATTTCTTTGTTCATTCTTTCGTTCATTTTCCCTTTCGTTTTTTCTCTCTTTCGTTCGTCCTTTCTTATAAACAAATTAGCACAGTAAATACAACAAAGTAAAGAAAGCAGAAGACATTACTGAAGTAGAAGGGCAGAGATGTGTGGTTGTGAACCTCTCTGTAGGCAATGAGGTTGATCTCGTGCTGTCGCTGCTGCTGTTGTAGTCTGTGTTTGGTGCGACGGTGATGACAAACACAGCAGCAGCTCAAGATGAAGATGATTGCCCAAACTAGCCAGAACCCTGGAGAAAAAAAAAAAAAACTTAAATAAAAATAAAAAAAACATACACACAAGGAAATGATCCTGCACTAAAATAATCTAAATATTTCAAGCATGCCTCTGTACTCCATACCGCTTCCTAAAGCTGGACTAATTCTTCTAAGACTTAGAACCACAGCTCGTAAACAAACGGTCACACTCTCAGCATAAGGATTTGTAAGACTCATGTCATTCTTTATCCAGTTTGCAAAAAGTTGAGCGCCTTAAGTCGAATTCACTTCCTGTACAAAAGCAGTTTTATCTAATTTCAGCATGAATATATATTTTATAATCTTCTGAGCCTCTTAACTTAAAGGCTCCTTTCTTTGACATTGTATCTCACAATTCTACCAATATGGTTTCTCTCTATTTTGATTTACAAACTTAAATAAATAGTGAGAAATAAAGTCATATGAGAATATTATCATGGAAGAGCTGTATTGTCTGTCTCGTATAAAGCCTAATAAGGCACGAGAACCTGATGGGCTAAACGGGTGTGTATTTAAAGGACTGTGTTTATCAACTGGCAGGGTTTTTTTAAGCCAGTTTTCCAGATTTTGTTAAATACAGCAATAGAGCCAAATACATGGAAAATATGCACGGTTGTTCCCATACCCAAAAAACTGGAGCTAAGGAAATAAATGAATTTAAATCTATCAGTTTGCATACAGAAAAGCCAAAGGCACCGATGATGCAGTGCTAACATTATACAATTCAGTTGCTTTAGATTTTACTTCAGCTTTTAATATGATGAAAATTGAAATTTTGATTCAATGATTGATTGATTTGGGGGTTAATAGGAGACAATTAAATACACTGCAAAAAATGCTTTTCTTACTTAGATTTTTTGTCTTGTTTCTAGTCCAAATATCTTCAAATTCTTAAATCAAGAAGCATTTTCTAGACAAGTAAAATATTGTCCTGATTTCAGAAATAACATGTCAAAATTAAGTGAGTTTATTGTTAAAAATCATTTTTTTTTTTAAATGAAAAAAAATCATGATCCACACAAAGAACCAACATACAATATCTTGGGTAGTTGGTGATTTAAAATATATTGTATAATTTCAAAAATGACGTAAAAAAGTATGCAGGAGTAACAGCATTTTCTTTGGTTACTGCTATAAAACTAAGAATCTGATCTGGTAGCATTTATTATGCATTTTGCAAAGATAATCTAGGAAGAAAATACGATCTAATCTTTTATTACCCTTAATAAAACCTCACTCAACAATATTTAGGATTTTCCTCTAATATTTCACACTTCACAAACTGTGTGCATGTGAGATTTTTCAAACAGCCTACTTACTGACTATAGTCCACACATACAATGTAATGATGCACATTTATATTGAACAAAGCCCAAGTATTGATGTTTACTCAAGCTTTAGACTTTGAAATATAAACCACAAGTAATGACCTAAAAATGAGCTTTATTGAAATTTGGCCAAACACAAAGGTATGATCCATACAGTATTGACTGATGAAACAAATGAAGACCTATGCTGCCTGTCAGGATCAGGATCATGTGTCTTTCTGGGTGCATCTAATCTCTTTGTATTATAAAGTTTTTGCTGTGCATTTTGCATTTTTTGAGTTTGTATTTGCATTTCGAACTGAAACAAAAGAGCCGGTTTCAGCCAGTTCTGGTTTCCTCCCTGTTGATCAATGCATCTCTAATTCAATCCTTATGAAATCTGATAAAAACAACACAACTATTTTGATATAACATAAGGATATACTTACACCAGAGCTCATAGTAGTAGCTACAGCACTGGGACTCTCCACAACAGTGTCCTGATTCACACACGTAGCTCTTATTATTCACACCCTCACAGTGAAGTACCTGCTGAAAAGAAAAAGAGATAACAAAATAGATATTCAATAACTTTCTCTAGAACAGCCACAAACAATATAACAAAATGCAGCTTTAAATTTGGTATAGTAACCCTATGTTTGTGTGTGTGTGTGTGTGTGTGTGTGTGTGTGTGTGTGTCTGTGTGTGTGTGTGTGTGTTTAAACCAACAAATGATTATATTATTACCTACATATGAAAATATCTATCATTAAACACAGTGCATACACATATGTACCATGAAAGCCTACATACTAATGATTTGATACAATTATAGTTCCATATGCCATCATTGAACTATTTCACTAAAGCATTCGAAACGATTTTTTTATTGCAATTAAAATTATCAACAATTTTAAGCAGTATAATCTGCTTAAAGTATATTAGTATATTACCAAGTGATAAGTATTTATTCTAGTATAAAATGTCATAATTGGGTGTAATTCATGTTTTAGTATATTGTCAAATAATTTGCATGAAATAAAACAACAGATATGCTTTGTCAGATGAAACACGGAATCAAATAAACATTTTAGTTTAATCCAGCGTTCCTCAACCCTGGTCTTCGCGGTGCATATTCTGCATGTCTCTCTTATTTATTACAGCTGATTCAGATGACCAGCTCATTAAAAGAGCTCCGTGCATGAACTGTGTTGACTGATACATTCCTACACGGTGTGCATTGTTCCCTTCTCCTTCTTTGCTCACTACCTGAGCCCAATGAAACTTAATTTGACTTCGGAACAGCGTGAACCATGAAGTGTCACGTAATATACCTCTGTTAAGAAATAAAATAACAATTAACATATCACACACTAAAACTGCATTTGAATGAAACATGCTGCCCTCATCATCGAGTCCACTTTGCAGGGCACTTAATAAATTAGAACAAATGTCTGACATAAAAAGAGAAGCATATGAAACGTGAAGCACATGGTGGTGCGAGGACAGGGACTGAGAACACATTGGTGACATAATATAAATATGATGAATTGAGTAGTAAATAAACATTATAGCATTTTTAGGGTCACAATGCACAATGTTTTACAATATAAAATAACTGGCAAATAGAAGTATAATATCTTCCAACAAAGCATCTAATTAAAAACACTTGACCGTGTTGGCCACCCCATAAATGCATTAAAAGGAATTAGATCATCTTGAATATTGAACTCAAATATTTAACTCAGTCTAACCTTTACTCAACGTTTCAATATTTTTTTTCCTCATTTTGTTTAGCAAATCCAGTTACACGGTACTGTTACTCTCAAGAAAGCAGATTGCAAGAAGATCAGGTTAAAACCAGCAGAAACCTTCGAAAGGTAGCATAATAATTAAACATGTTTGTTCCTTTCATGAATCAGTTAATGATTAAGAAAGTTATGTGATCTACCATTCTGGTCTTCTGGCGTGGTTCAGACATGTTAATCCAAAGTGCTTCAGCCTTGTGAAAGTCCTTTTCAGTGTAACAGTCATGATACACAGGAGAGGAACACACACACGCACGCACGCACGCACGCACGCACGCACGCAGGCACACACACACACACTTTAGTCAAACAGGGGACAGCGATTGGTCTACAGAAACATTCCAAGCCACAGAGGAGTGCAAGGAGGGCTGTATTATAATGAGATGCTCCTTCAGTATTATGGGAGTAGATGTACAAAACAATGAAGAAGTAGCAAATGCTTTACATTCTGTTCCCAATGCCAATCACTGCTTTGTTCTGTGACAGTTTGCTCAATCGTAGAAATGTGTCTCATTTTCAGCAATGTCAACAATGTAAAAAAAAAAAAAGGAACAAGTTAGTGCTAGTAAAAATAATTCCATTTTAATTAGTTTAATTGAAATGTACAGAACAATGTTTAATTGAAGAGCAATCTCTGTAAAATAATAGAGTTGTCAATTTAAATGTTTAAGAATCAAAATAACCTTACATGTCATTTTAACTTCTGTCACATTAAACCAACATTTTCACATTAAAAGCACTGTAGTGTGTGTACCTTGTATTTCTTATATTGTGGTAACATTTGGTGGGGACCACAAATTTTACATCAACATAAGATTTGCTCTTGTGGGAACATGTTTTTAATAAACCACAAAGAATGAAGCATTTTGAAAATGTAAATGTGCAGACTGTTTGCTGTTTGTTGTTGTGCAGTAGGTTGGCGCTATTGTTTGTACAGTATAAAAATCATTATTAGTCATTATTATCTATGGAAAGTCCCCACAAAGATAGCTGGAAAAGTGTGTGTATGTGTCTCAAATACATAAGAGATCAAATAAATATTAATAACTGACTGCATTGTGTAGTAGTCAATGTGTTCTTGTGTATTTGAACTAAAACTCAAATCCAATATAAGCTGTAGTTTGCCTATTTTGCCAGTTTTAAATGCCAATTTTAGCATTTTCCTTTTCACAATATAACATGTTCTTCACATTGTGTTGGAAAAAAAATGTTGGGGGTACTATAAATACATTATATCACTACATGCTGTTTATAAAAAGAACAGTCTACAACCAATAATTTTAAGCATTAAATCACCTATATCAGATCATGCATTATGACGGCGATTTAAGTTTATATAGCTGTTAAATATCAGTTATGAAGTATTATGTTATGAATCTGAATAAATAGGCTGTGACAATACTGTTTTTAACAGAATTTTAGCAACCTCTCTTTTTTTTAACAACACATTTATTTACACAACACACATGCATTACTGAGCATAATGTCTAACTACAATAAAAGCCAAATTAAGCCCAAATCAGAATACCAGAAATGCCTGGGTTCTGCTGAGCAGGTCAAGTGTAGCTCATGATGACCCTGTGCCATTTCCTTCACAACATTCTTTTCAAGGACTGAAAGAGCACTTTGAGCACATCGTTTATCACTAACCACAAACATCAGCAATTATACACAATGTTGACAGTATGGGAATAGGCACACCTTTTCTAGATATTATTAAGCACACAGTGACCCAAAAAATGTATTTGAACACCACACAAAAATCACACTGCACTTGAATACTAATAACTGAATACTAAATATCAAGCATGTGGAATCTGCAAACAAATGATGCTTTTCTGAGAAATAACTCAGCTTTTTTGACTGACCCATTTTCGCAATTACTCTTAACCAATGGCTTCAAGGTTATTTTAAGTCAATGAATGAAGTCAGTTTCTGTCAAGTTCAAGCTAACACTGACTACGTTTACATGGACATCAGTAATCAAATTATTTGTCTTAATCTGAATAAGACAATAATATGATTAAGGCGTTTACATGAGTTGCTTTTTTAATGTTCCTTTCATGATCCTGTTTTACATGTTATAGCACATAGTTCGATTAACATCATCATGCTATCGTTTCATGTAATTTCAGGTGTTTTATTTGAAATTTTTCGACGTTAACTGCAGTTTGCCACTTTGACTTTCATTCAGGAACATTTCATGCATGCATGAATACTCACTAACAACAAGTGTTGTTCTATGAACTACAGTATAAAAAGTTTAATTACATTATAGGAACTTAAAAACATTGTTTGTTTCAAAATGCTTTCATCCATGTGTTGCTCATCCATAATAACAAATCGGAAAATGAAACCATACCGTATATGTGTATTTTATGGTTATTTTATTACGAAAACAATTCATACTTATGTTCTGTGTTCAGTGTGAAACACGGTGTCAAAAGACACCAAGAGAGAGTATATTATTTTCATCTTTGCTGGTACAACTGAAAACAAAATAATTGCCTCTGTGAAAATTCTTTTTTTTTTTTTTTTTTTTCAAAATTTTGAAATAGTAAGAAATAAGACTTTCTCCAGAAGAAATATATAACAAAACATACTGTGAAAAATTCCTTGCTTTGTAAATAGGGATGCATGATATATTGGTGGTCATATTGGTATCGGCCGATAAATGATATTTTTTTTATTATTATCATTATAGGTTCGATAACAAAATTAGACCGATATCTTTAAGCCAATAAATGATGTATTATTTCTGCTGGTTGAACCATTTAACGTGCTAACTGGCTGACACTCTTTTATTATTTTACTGGTATTTTGATTGTGTTAATGTTCAGTGACTTGATTGTTTTATATATATGCTTTTTTTTCGTCAGGTGGTATATTTTATTTATATAAAAGGAAGTTGGCTATAGAAAAGAATAGTTGATTAATAAAGTTCTGAGATCTGTTCAAACTTTTCTGAAGGTAAGGTTCTAAAATAAAATCAGCTGTTCAATGTATATTTGCAAACATGCTGAAAATTTCATATTTATTTTTATCGGCTAATATATTGGCTATCGGCCTCCAATTCTAATAACTTATGGGTATCGGTCAAAATTTCTATATTGGTGCATCTCTATTTGTTAAACATCATTTGGTAAATATTTGAAAAAAAGAGGCTTATAAGCTTCTTCAACAACTGTAAGTACAAAGTACAAAGTAACATTTATCTTTACCACAGCACTGTGAAATTGAAAAGAACAAACTGTATGAATGTACATATCTAACTTAGATATCAATACTAATCACGACTAAACATTTCTCATCGTTTTGTAATATCATTCATAGACCATCCATACTATGACTCAAAAACTCAATTCCATATTTACATACTTGGGAGAAGAACATTGTTAAAAAACCTTTAGACTTCAAAAGGTTTTGTAGGACAAAAACACCATCTCAAGTTTTGGAACAAAACATACAGATAAAGATGCATTTTCCAAAACGCAGGCTTAAAAGATCAGTTTACCCCAAAATAAAAATTCTGTCATTATTTACTGTTACAAGTTGTTATAATGTCCTTCTGCCCTTCCAATCAGCTTTGAGCTTCAAAAGCATCCAAGGAAGGTCCCATGAGACACATGTCATATTACCAAGCATTCGGGTAATCTTTTTTCCTTTTTCTTTTTCAATTTGCATTTAATTTGGTAAACTTTTCTAGAGATTTTAACAGAATAAAACAAGTTGGGTACTTGTGGAGGCATTTCCCCCAGGGACTTTAATGTTAAATTTAGCATCAGTCTGAAAGAACACAGCCGACAGATTGAGATTGTATGACAAGAGAATGTCAGAAAGAGCGGCCGGCTTGCCCAATAAACACGGTAATCAAAGCAACACGGAACTCATTTATTGTAGAGTAAACTCTGCAGTCGAATGAACTGTGTTTAATGGACAGTGGGTTTTTACATGATGATCAACACGGTGAATGATTATTTAAAGAAAATGTTTTGTGCTTCTTAGAATGATGAATGAAATGAAAATGAATGAAAATCCTGACCTTGACTGCTTGAATTCGCAGTTGTGCACAAAGACATGAATCTCAATTAGCACCAGTTCATTAAAAGTCAGAATGACAACTGACTAATACATTCAATATTTAATTTTTTTAATTTAATTGTATTCAAATTTAATTTGATTTTATTTAAATTTTATTTCATAAATAAAATATTATTTTTTATTTCATTTAATCGCATAAGAATAACAGAGTTAGTAAACAATGACAAAACTTGAATTTAAAAAAGGCCTAAATGTGTTCAAATAAGAACATGACTGCCATGTGGAAGATTAAAAAAAAAAAAAAAAGATTTAAAAAAAAAACTGCAGTCCATATATCCGGTTTCAGTGACAGAAAACATCATATTAGAAAACTAATTAAAGTTTAGAAGGTTATAATGAGAAGTTGCTGAAGTGACGGATAACGTTGGCCACTCTAATCACAATACGTGACTGCCTAACCTTGTTTTTCCACAGTCTCAGTGAGAAGTGGAGTATCAGCGACAGCATATGATACGGCATTAAATAATAATCCTGCACCAGAACTGGCTACGGCCACTTAAAGCTGTTGATTGATTTGACCACCGCTGTGTAATATTAATCTTCGGCTTTTATTCTCTTCAACAATTCCAAATATCCTTAAGCAAGAGATGATTAATTCTGAGTCAGCTAAAACCTCCAAGTGACTTTTAAGTAAACAGGAGGATTTTATTTTTATTGATCACAAGAAATTGCTCTGTATTACACAAAAGCCCCTTGAGCAGAATTTCCTTTAACTTGTTTATTTTCAGGTTATATGGTCATGTGATGAACTCTTTATCTAATATTAATATCCACTGTATAGTTAACATGCAGTACAGTTAGTTTCTTCAGACTCATTTACAGGTTGTATGCTATGTTTTTTTTTGTTGTTTTTTTTTAAACATTACATTTTAATATCTCTTTAGGCCATCAAGTACCTACTAATTATTAGATGATTATATACTACTAATTATTAGATGATTAATCCTATATGAGTTAAAAGCAAAAATAGATTTTCAAGCATAAAAAAAGGGTAATGCAGCTTTACATTTTGTTTTCCCCCAATGAGCACAAGAATAAATACCACATTTAATTCATTCATTTTATCAAAATATATTGATTATTATTAATTATTGATTTATTTGCCAAAGACACCAGCTAAATTATAAATGAAAAGATAATTTTAATTTGATGATATATTAATGACTTGTTAAGGATGATAGTGCAGTCCCTAGTTAATTTCTTCTTTATGCACTATACTTAAAACCACTTGATTTGATCTATTTGTCAGCAAGATGTTTTTACCCAATTAAAATATAAGTGTGGTTGCTTATTCTTTTATATATTTTAATAACTACAGGTCAAAAAAAGATTCTTATGACTTTTTTTTTTTTTACACTTGATGAAGGAAGAATATTTCAGCATGTTCCGATATTTTATTTAAAAGTTTTTTAAAAACTTAAGTAGACACATTTAAAAGGAATGCACCGATACCATTTTTTTAAAGAAAGAGTACAAGTACTGGTAGTTTTTTTTTTTTTTAATGTACTCGCAAATACAATACCTTTTTTGGGGATTTGGCAGTTTTCCAAGTGATGACACAGTAAGACCTAAAATTATTTTAGGACAGTTTCTTTGTAATTATGAAAAACTGTAACTCAAACTTTTGTGCTGATTATTAACACAAGGCTTAACACAAGGTTCTCAAAGGGTTCCCACTCTTTCATGGACATCATATTCAAGAACTTTCAAGGACTTTAAAGGGCACCTATGATGAAAATCATCTTTTTTAAGCTGTTTGGACAGAACTGTGTGTATGTATAGTGTGTCCACAGTCATATTGGAGTGATATAAACACAATAAGTCTCTTTTTTATTTACTGACGTTAAAATAGCATCCAAATCCCTCCCATTTTGAGGCCGACCGCAACTTGACGTAGGAGTGCGATTTCCCCGCCCACCGAATTGAATGACAGCTGCGTATTAACATGTCTCCGTAGTAACGCGTATAATCATATCAACAAGACAGGACGTGCGCAAAGCAACCGGGAATAAAAGATCTGTTGAGTTCGCTAGGATCATCAATCATCATCAAATGTGATCAAGAGTGAGTTTTACAAGTATAACACGTTTTTAAAACAGTGCATGTTTGTAATGAATTACAGCGATTTACTTCAGCTTTACTTCACCACAGCCGCGTGTCAGTACAATTATAAAAGAAGATGCTTCAATCTCGGGTTGAGGACGTTAAATCAGGTTTATTTTGTACATTAACATAATGGATATCCATACAGCTGTGGATATTAATGTGTATCCTGTCACATTTGCCGTGCAAAAACAGTGCAAAGCTAAACGCGCGCACTGTCTGTGTGTGTGTGTGTGTGTGTGTGTGTGTGTGTGTGTGTGTGTGTGT
>CAIGQV010019186.1:19922169-20015694 GCA_903798115.1 Danio jaintianensis
GTGTGTGTGTGTGTGTGTGTGTGTGTGTGTGTGTGTGTGTGTGTGTGCGTGCGTGAACTTTGTAACGACATTGTGTGTGACTCATCGTTGCAACTCCACAACAAATACATCAAATAATCATTGGGAAAGTTCTTACTGTAATATTTCTCACAAACGTTACGTGAGATCTGCTTCCTTCATGTCTGTCTGTTATCTGAGGCAGCCAAGGGCGGATATTGAAGCACACTGACAGGCACGTGGGAACGGTGGGTGGGGAGGACTATAGCATTAAAGGCACAGTCCACCAAAACAGCTAAAAGATGCTCATAGCTAAAAATGACAAACTTCTGAAAGGTATAATAAATAATCTGATGGGTGTTTTGAGCTGAAACTTTACAGACGCATTCTGGAGACACAAAAGACTTATATTAAATCTGGAAAAAGGGGTAAACTAGGTGCCCTGTAAAGGCCTTGAATTCATATGTCTGAAGTTCAAGTATTATTTAGTAGTATGGGAACCCTGAGGTACAAACAATTTTCAAACCATTTTTGATTCATTCATTCAAAAATCTCATATTAAAAGTACTGCTTTTTATACCTCCTCTTGATAATTGTGCAGAGGAAAGTTTGCAGTGTGCAATGTGTGGGTTGTCTATTCTTTTCTAATCTATACTTTAAAACAAAAAGATGGCTCTACCTCATACACACACACACACACACACCCATGTTTACTGTACAATACACAAGGTCCACTAAACCCTTTTCTATGCTCAAGTACAGTTTTTGTTTCCATTACTAAAAATACAAGACAAAAACAAATTAGTCATCTCTCAAATCTCCAAATCCATTTTTTTTTTTAACTAAATAAATAAAAACCCTCTGAGGCCATAAAAATATTTGGGTCATTACAAAACACTATTTAAAACAAAACAGCTCATGGTGTTTCTATCTGTCAATCACTGTGGACCAGTAAAGTGCACTGACTAAGTGCTCTGTCTGTCTGACATTTCAGAGCATGACAGTGTGATGGATAATACCACATACACTAATGTTTTGTATTCAAAGATACAACTTTTTCATTTAAAGGTGCGAGATCATAAAGTATGTGTTTGCATGTATAAAGGGCTATTTCCACGAAGCAAAAACTTTACAATAGACAAGAAACCAATTGCTCCCTGTGACATTTTGTAAACTGTGTGTACAGATCTTACAATAAGCACACATCTTGTCCTCCTTTACTGATCCATGCTGCTGTGGATTAAAAATTACGATGAAACAAGAGGCGATCGAGCACAATTTGCTAAACTAATTGCAAGAGTTTTAGGGAGGCTGAGTGGAAATGATGCCTAGAGACATGTTTAATGTAGCTAGCCAAGCTAACATTCCTCCTGCTATTGTCAAAGAATGAGTAGTTACTGCAAGCAATAAGTTCCGAGAATAAAGTTAGTTTCATTTCATGCTGACTGTGGTGTGATTATTATGCGCTCATTCTGTGTTTGATAGACAGCAGCGGTAAAAACTGGAAAGAATGTGTAAAGGCAACATAATAAAAAAGATTGAGCAGCTGAGTTGATGCAAAAACAGATCTCCTCTCTTTTGTTGGATGACACGACAGTAACATTATTACAAAGGTGTTTTGGATTTGTATCATCAAAGTTTTCTTACATTCACATGAGTTTTCTCATTGAGGAAATAATGTTCCTGATCATTCTCACAGCCCATCAATGCAGTAACTAGTAATTATGAGTGTTCAGGCATTTGAGTGGCACTGAAATAAGGCCCCAAACACCAATCATTCATTTTGAAATATTTCCACACGGCTGAACCTGACACTGTGTTCCTGCTGCTGGAGCCTCTGTGTGTATTGAAAAAGTTCTGTCAGTGATGTTACTGGGTATCATCTTTGGTATTGGTGTGTTTTCACGAGTACGAACTCATGAGCTCAGTATCGAGCCCAATATCAGTATCGGAGCATCCCTTATAAAAACAATCATAATTTGATGTGGACACAGAAAAAAAGATGTTTTGCCTTTGTTTCCATAAGTATTGTATACCTACCCACCACTTTTGTTTGGTTTTGATCTACCATTTTAGAAAACATTTAGAAAATAAAACCTTGCGGCAAAAGTGTAAGAGAAAGCATCTAATTTCAGAGAAGTTTGTTGTTAGTGTATGTTATGACATTAAAATAAAAAAAGGAAATTAGATCACAAATATGCAACTTTGATTTACCAAAAAAATTATAGTGTGTTAGTTTAAATGAATAAATCTTAGATGAAGTTCTTTAAGAACAAAAACATTCCAAGCCATCAAATTAATAAAAATGTTCAACAATATTATATTTTCTAGTCTAAATAATTGTAATGCATGTTCTAAATGTTCAAGAACAAAAACGAAAATGCATTTAAAACATTTATTAATTGATTTATTGCTAATATTAATGTACATTTCTTTCTATTTCTATTTACTATTAATCTAAATAGAATTGTATTTTTATTGGATGCAAGCTGATAAAATGAACAATTGAACAGTTGTCTTTCTGTTATTAACTTTAGATTAACAAAGATTAATTAAGGTGCACTCCTTGAAAACATTTTTTTGGCCCACATCTTGTATTGAATAATATGCTGGCACAACTCTAATAAATAGTAATGAGCAATTAAAATAATAATGTTAACCTATGGATAAAAAGTCAACCAGGTGGTTACGATGCCTGTTCGAGGGTTAATAAAAAATACTCATAAAAAGAGATTATCAGTTAATGTTAATGCTAACATTTTCTACACTGTACAAAGCGATTAGTTATTTTACACACAAAAGTTTAGTAAACCCATTGTCTTAAAAGAAACAAGTTCACTTTATTTAAAAAAGTGAATAAACTTGCTTGGAAGTGTTAAGTTGACTTAACTTCATTTTTTAGAACTATGCACATAATTAATTTCCATAAATTTTAAGACAATGGGTTGACTCACTTTTTTAAGTAAAGTCCATTTTAGTATTCAAACAACAAAACGCAACTATAAAGAGTATTTTTGTCATGATTACTGTGATGAAAGTTTAGCGTTATCATGATTACACAGACAAAAGTCCTACAAAAATACAAAAGTCATTAAGGGAAGGTTTACACTAACATTGATTTTATGCCACAGATGTTTTAAATCTGATTGTAATGGACCAACTGATGTGCATGCATAAACAAAAACTGAGCAGATATAGAACACACGCTTCAAAAACATCTCATTGTCTGATCAACATTAAAAAAAAAAAAGAACATTTCACTCAGCACATTTCAATGATAATTTCACTCCTTTGGACTACAGACAAGGAGATCAGTACTATCTCCAGTGATAACAAAATCTATAGGCCTTTGTAAAGAAGAAGGACATCATACTGTACGTGTGCTACAGTACAGATTAAAGTACTGTTTGTTGAATCAACACAATGTAGGCTACCTGTGTGCTAACTGGCGACTGACAGCTATGTTCTAATTAAAATAAGTCCATGTATACCCAATTCTACTAAACAAGTCTGTGAATCTGTTGAATTGTAGCTACTGCTAACACTGTATACTTTTGTTTACTGAACTTGGCCCAGTCTTACTCTCAGGCGTGTTCTCAAAACCTAAGAAAGAGGACTATCTAGACAGCATTCTAGCCCAAATTTTATACCACAAAATGCTGTCAAGTAAGAAGCCGAACGAGATTTCAGACACGGTTCTACACTTCCGTAACCTGACGCAAGACTATTGGTTAGCACGCAAGTCAAGAAACAAACAGATGTATCAGATTGCAAAATAAATAAAACTATAGTTGAACTTTGTCAACTACGTAAACACGTGCTACAAACTATAGATAAAATATTCGTAACGTTCAATCTGCTTGTCAACAAGTGACAAAGCCTGAAGTGTGCATTGAAGTCCCAGCTGTATAAAGTTTGATACAAACTCCGGGTTAAGTTTGACAATATTTTTCAAAAGACTTTTCTCACCTCATAGACTGTGGCCTCGGTGGGGTTGGCAGATCCAGCGATGTATAAAAACAAGCCCATTTTAAACAGACTTGCGGAACATAACAAATGTCTCAGTGTTGACTTTGGTCTCAGCGTTAGTGTTGTAAATATACTTAACGTTGTTGTTCGTTAATCGTATCGAAACCGTAAAAGGCTGACGTTCGTGCACCGCCCGCCTCCTGCTCTGCTTCTGCCGTTTATTGGGTCATGAGGGGAGGCACAGCAGTGGAGCAGCAGCAGCATGAGCTCCACTGATTGCCCCCAACTATTACACAAGTGAGTCCCAGGCTGCGATCTCCAGCTCGGACACGGTTAGGTGTGGCGCAGTCACATCATACGCCATGTGCGCAACGTGATGATGGAACAAACTGTGCTGCTTCGCTCCGCCTATCGAGAGAACTTACTGGGGATTTGATTCTGCTCAATTGATTCGGATCGTTTGAATCCATTTTTTTTTTTGTAGAACAATGTTCAGTTGTGTTTTATAAACAACTTACGTGTATTAAAAAGTCCAAAAAAATATATAATTCTAGATAACTTAATTGCAGAACATGACAATAGGTTACAATCTATTCTCAGATTTAAAAACAAATGTGGAGATAAAAGATAAAGTAAAACCTACAATTTCCTAGATGTTGAAGTCATTGACTTCTTGGGTTAAGGCAGTTTTGTTCATACTTCATATACATATTCTGATGCACAGTATAAACATCTTTGCAGCAGCAGCAAAAAAAAAAAAAAAGATATATATATATAATTTCTCCAAAATCTTTAGTGTAAATAAGGTATTTTTTTCTCATTCAGCTGGATGACATATTCCCATTCATTATTCATCATTTATAAAAGTCTTTCAGTGACTCTTGTTTACATTAAGAAAATCCTTAGTAAATAATCTGTCAAAGGAATCTCATTCTTACTTACACCAACTGATTATAAGCCCTCCTGTAAAATTGTAATTCTTATATTCAATATAGGGCTGTTCAATAGTGAAAATATTTTTTTCTAACACATTTTAAAACATAAGATTTAACAACTAATTTCTAATAACTAATTTATTTTGTCTTTGCCATGAATGACAGAACATAATATTTTACTAGATATTTTTCTAGATGCTAGTATTCAGTTTAAAAGCACAATTTAAAGGCTTAACTAGTTTAATTAGGCAAGTTCTGTTAATTGACAAGTCATTTCAACAGTGGTTTGTTCTGTAGCGAATTGGGGGAAAAATCTTAAGGGAGCTAATAATATTGACCTTAGCAGTTTTTAAAATATATTTTATTCCATCCAAACTTAAATTAATAAGACTTTCTTCAAAAGAAAAAAATATATAACAGGAAATACTGTGAAAAATCCTTTGCTCTGTTAAACATCACTTGGGGAATATTTAATAAAGAATTTTACAGGGTTAATAATTTTGTCTTCAACTGTATATAGTCCTGTGTTTGATGGCATTAAAATAATCCATTTTAAAAGCTGTACTTCACTCCAAATTAAAAAGAATTCTCTCAACTTAAAAAGTTTGCTTGAAAAAAGAAGAATCATTCAGAATAAAAACACAGCCTAAGCCAATCAACTGACAAGACTTCAGATGACAGGCTTAGGTTAATGTGTTTAAAAAGAATGATGAGCACACATTAGCCATTTCCTTTGCTTCCATTCAAATGTTATTATTAGTTATTAAATGTGACCTTTAATAACAGACTATAATATCTGAATGAAACCAAAGTAATGGCTGATATCTTTGACAAAATATAAGAAGCAATTAAAGATACTTTAAAAGGCAGTTAAAAAGACCTTTTAATAATTTATTTAGTTATTTATTTTAAGCAGCATAAATCATCCAACATAATGTTATTTTAAAAACACAGATTCCACATAATATCAGGAAAACATTCTGGTTCAATTCATCTCTATAGTAAATGACCCATTACATTTACCCAGTTAAAAAAAATAAAGATTGCATAAAATCATAAGGACTTCCGATGTAAAACTTGCAGTCACATGCAAACAGTGTAAATCTTGTCTCATCATCACCAGTCTCTCTCGTGTGGTTCTCTGTAAGGTATGCCGAGGTGTTGGAAAACATTCTTCTCTGTCGGTGTGTGTAAAGGGGTTCCCGCAACCAATTTCACACCACGCTGCCGAACAACTGCACAGTTCAGCGAGTGCTCTGATAGGCTCATGTTTTTGGTCTTAGCCAATGCCCTCATTGATCGGTTGAAGTGGGCGGAGCCAGTGAAGTATAAAAGAGCACATGCAAATTCTGAATAGGGCACTACTATGATATCAAGTCGCCTGTGGAGCTGTGAAGGGCCTGGAAGCCGGCAGATGCCCATGTACTTCTTCTGCTCACCGTTCTCCTCATGGCTAACAAGGTCATCAGTTAGGAAACCTGGATGGGGCAAACAAATTTAATAAAATAGTAAGTCAGAATTTCTGCAGGTGTGACAAATTTAAATTTATGACTTTTTGACTTTGACTTTATGAAATTTAAGACCAGTCAGAACATTGGACTTATTTGTAGAAGGAATAGAGCAAACTACTTTTGGATTAAAGGAAGACAGAACTACCACACAACAGAATCAAATAAAAAATATGCAGCTGCAAGCAGCAATTAAGGGACCAAGCAGTCCATAGGCAGAATCAGTAATCATGGCAGCAAGCATAAGAGCAACTTGATTTTCCATTTGAAATAATGAACTCGAGCACACAAAAGACATGATATGTGAATAATTAATCCATGCAACATCTAACCATTTATCCTCTGGAATGTCAGTCCTTCTCCAATGACGTCAGTTTGACAGCTTGTTTGAAATATGTTTTGCCACACCCCATCCAAATATGAGAGGACGAGCGCAAAAATAAAACCCTGCCCACTATTCAATATTCCATTTCAGTTGGAAATATGTCATCATCCTACTGAAATAAAAGCCTGCAGCAACTTCCAGTTATTGCGGATTAAAAACTGTGGAGCGTGGAGAAAACCCACGCAAACATGGGGTGAACATGCAAACCAAACTCCACACATAAATGCCAAGTGACCCAGCCGGGACTAAGTAGTTAGCACTGTCGCCTCACAGCAAGAAGGTCGCTGGTTCGAGCCTCGGCTGGGTCAGTTGGCATTTCTGTGTGGAGTTTGCATGTTCTCCCCGTGTTCGCGTGGGTTTCCTCCAGGTGCTCCGGTTTCCCCCACAAATCCAAAGACAGGTGGTATAGGTGAATTGGGTAAGCTAAATGGTCCTTAGTGTATGCGTGTGAATGAGTGTTTTCCAGTGATGGGTTGCAGCTGGAAGGGCATCTGCTGCGTAAAACATATGCTGGATAAGTTGGCGGTTCATTCCGCTGTGGCGATCCCAGATTAATAAAGGGACTAAGCCAAAAAGAAAATGAATGAATGAAAACAATATGATATTTTATTCAGTTTATACGTTACATCCATATGTATTTGTTCTGTCACAATTAATAATCTTATTCCTGTCTATTATGTGATTCATTGCTTTCTTTGTATTATGGGTACTAAACATGGGTACTAACACATTTTTACAATTGCCCTCCAAATTTATCCACAATATAGTCAGTGTATATATAATTAAATTCATTCATTCAGCAACTCCATTCACAAACTACTTCACAGCTGTTTCGTCATGAATATTATACCCCTAGTATTGATAGTACATAATAAAAGTACAGAATAATTCAAATAAAAGAGACTACAAAAAAAAGTCAGGTCTGTTTCTGAATGTGCATGCAGTCAGCAAAGGCAAAACAAATAATTCAAGCTTTAGAGGTAGAGTTGCATGGACAATTTTAACCTGTTTAAAAGTATTTAAGACCTACAACAAAATCAGTGAATGTAATACATTTTAAGTCTCTGTAGAACAATAAAAAAAAAAAAAACAATACTACTTGTAGTTTTAGTAAATGGTGTAAATCACAAATATATTTTCCTGTATAATAACATAGCATACCTCTCTGATGGAGGAGATGCAACACTTTGCTGAAAATCCCCTTGTGTGATTGTCCATCAGGGTGAGTGATGAGAACGTCCACATCTCCGCATGTGCTCCTGCCTCTGCGATACGAACCGCACGCCATGACCAGCAGCTGTGGGTCCACATTGTGAGCTGCATCCTTCACCTGCCATCACAAAACACTCAGACAGTCAATTTTATTTATGTAAATCATTATTATGTAACTTTTAAAATAAGTGATATCATTATTTTTAATGGGATCAATATCCCATTTTTATTACAAATTTTATTAAACAAGGATACATTAAACTGATTAAAAGTGATAGCAAAGACTATTACAAAATGATTCTATTTTTAAAAAAGTACTTTTACAAATAAATAGTTCTATTTAACTTTATTCAAAAAATGTAAAGCATGTTTCCAACAAAATAAATAAAGCAAAGTAAAGTAAAGTGCACATATGTTGTTTGAGCACCAAATCGGCATATTATTGAGAATATTTTCATTAAAATGAAAATTCAGCTTTGGATAAAAAAACATATATAATATTAATAAAAAAATATATATAATAATAATAATAATAATAATAATAATTTAAAAAGTTATTTAAATTGAACTGACAAATTTTAATAAAACAAATTTGTAATAATTTTTAAACTGTAATATTGTAATTAATGTACTCATTCATTTATATTACAGTTTTTACTGTATTTTTAAATCAAATACATGCAACCTTCATGACTGTGAGGCTTCTTTCAAAAATCTCCAAACTTTAAAATATTTTGTAACAATTACTTTTTACATGTTTTCATTATTATTATTATTATTATTATTATTATTATTATTATTATTATTAGCATTAAACTGTATACTTCAATATACAAAACATGCCTTTTTTTCTCCTTTGGACTTAAACATTGTTCACTGTGTATTTAATAAATCAAAAATAAAATAAATCAAAATCAACAAATTGTCAGGTTTAAAGTTTAAAATACATTAAATGTCAGAAAATACTGCCTCGTTTGTGTGTCTACAGTTCTGGTAATGTGGAGCTGAAATGCTAAAGGCACATATGTTTACATGCTCCACATATCATTCTGTCAAGCTGAGAGAGCACATGCTGCACTCATCTGCTCTTTTTTTTTTATCCATCAGGTCAGTTTAAAGGAAAACAGGGAGATGTTCCAAGTAATAGTAAGAAAACAACTGGCTAGGGCCCAAGACTCTGTAAGGGGGCTCGGTAGCTTTTGACTTATGAAGCGCCAACTTTCAAGAGCTCCCACTCTTCCTATGGGACGACAGACTCACTTACAATCTCTGTTATGTCCATCAGCCCACTGAGAAAGATTGACAGTCTTGCTGCTGCCAACACAAAATTGGTTTTGTTTTTTTGATTGCTCTTTCTTGCTTTTATGATTTATTGTCGTGAAAACCAAGTAGATCGATTTTAGTTTCTCACTGCCTTTGTTTAATATGGCTGTTGTCTTTACTGCTGGCCGTTTAAAATAAGGTCTGTACAAACCGTTTTCTCAATGGTATTTGCTTCACTTCTCGGCATCCG
This sequence comes from Danio jaintianensis, assembly GCA_903798115.1. Lineage (NCBI taxonomy): Eukaryota > Metazoa > Chordata > Actinopteri > Cypriniformes > Danionidae > Danio > Danio jaintianensis. The sequence continues at coordinate 19,931,689 of CAIGQV010019186.1, forward strand.
CTCAAGGAGATCGTCATAGTGTTTTAGTCCGATCCTTAGAGTGTGATTCAAAACGGCCTTAGTGCGAATGTCCTCCAATGTGCGAAATCCCTAGATAGTAAAAAACATCAAATCAGCTATTTAAACTTGTAAAATATATGGCTGATGGTCAATACTACTGTATGTTCTACAAAGTTTAAAGCTGATGTAAATGTTCTGCAACACTGGTAGCTCAAAACATAATAAAACAAAAAAAGTGTCTACATTGGCTTGGAAACATGGCGTTAAAGTGCATTCATATGACTTATGTTCAACAGCAGTTACTGAGGAGGGAACCTGGCATAGGTCTGTTTTTTCTTAATGTAATATACTGACCGTTTATACTGGCAGATGACTTTTCATACATTCGATTTCTTAAATATGAGAAAAGGTGTCCACTGTTTGAGCAAACAGGAAGTCCAGTCCTAAATGCTATATTATTGGTCCAATTGCTTTTACTTATTGGCTAATAGGCTTTTTTTTCCTCCCTTTTTTTAAGTTTTTCTACTTTAGAACAGTCTATTGTGTCTTGCAATGTGGAAAATGGTGTACAAAAAAAGAAGAAAAAAAGATTTTAAAGCAATGCTTTACCCACAAAAATGAAAATCCTGTCATCATTCACTCACTCTTCACTTGCTCAAAACCTAGTTGAGTTACTTTCAGCTACCAGAACTCTTCAAAATATCTTCTTTTGTGTATGCTATTGTTTTAGATAAACTGTGGCCGCATGGTTAATTTGAACCATTGTCTTTAAACAATGCCCACACTGTATTAATTGTAGAAAAACTGCATTTATTTGCTCCATGATTTAAGTTAAATAGTGTCCATGCTATACTAATATGTCCCCATATTTGAATTTATTCTCTCAATAATTGTGTTACTTCACAGCCATGATATAACTAAAATCAATCAATCAATCAATAATTAAAATGTAAAAAGAGGGCAAGAATTAATAAGTTGTGGCAACAGATTCTTAATTGGCGGCCACAATATCTTGTCATGTCATATGCGGGACAAGTGCAAATGTTTACATGATTAGAAAATTCTGTTATTAATTACTCACCATCATGTGTTTCCAAGTTATTCACAATACAAATTAAGATATTGTAGGTTAACTCTCCTCCATAAACAGAAAGGTTCCCAAATCATTCAAAGTCCAGAAAAATACAGAAACATCATCAAAACAGGCCATATCCGCCTTCAGTAGTACAATGAGAATATTATCAAGCTACAAGAACACTTTTGTGTGCACATACAACAAAAATATAATTCAACAGTTTCATCTTCCCACTGTCAGTATATTGTGCAAGTTCCGTGTGTACATGTGAACGTGTGGCCTATACTGACGCTGAGGAGAAGAAACTGTTGAATAAAGTTGTTCTTTTTGTTTTATGTGAGCACAAAATTATTCTCGTAACTTGAAAATATTCCAATTGTACAATTGAAGACTCAAGGACTGTTTTGAGGATGTTTTTCGGTACCTTTCTGGCCTTTGAATGAGTCGGGAACCTTGTTGCTTATAGAGGATGAAGGAGCTCTCAGATTTCCCCCAAAAATATATTAATTAGTGTTCTGAAAAAGTTCTCAGGTTTTTGCAATGACATCAGGGTGAGTAAATAATAACATCATTTTCATTTTGGGGTGAACTAACACTTTAAACAGCAAATTTTGTACCTGTTGATACCACATCTGGGCGGTTTTGGCTCCAGCGCCCCAGATGTTGGTGAACATTTCAAGAACAGGCACTTCCTCCCCAATGTGATCCAGTTTACGCAAGTGCCCACTTTCCATGATTTCCATGATCTTGTCTGCCATACGCTTACCAATGCCTGGGATCTTACACGCTTCCTAAAAGTAAATGGGAAGTACAAGATATTAATATTTTTTACTGTATATTTTTACAAATAAATAATAAACTGCTAATGGACGATTAAACTGGCTAATGTCCAATATATAAGATAAGAAATATATAATGTTGTTGAATTATTTTAAAATAATTCACCTCTGAAGTGGTGATGTGAAGCAGTGCAAAGTGGAGTGGCTGTTATACCTTGAATGTCCTTTTTGATTTGATTTGATTTTTTTATTTTTTTTAAAGCCAGGAATCAGTTAATCCATGCTTATACCATGTCACGTAAGAGATAAGGTATATTTAGTTGGTAGTTATTGCTAAATAAAGCTTGACAGGCTTAATAATATACAAACATTTACAGTTACAGATAAAGAGAGACACTGAATAAGCGCATGTCACAAGTACACTGCCATACTCTCTACTGAGTAATGTCTTTTAGCACTTCATTTGCAAAACTACTTTATTGATGAATAGTGCTGACCTCCCTTTTCTAGCACCTGTATGTGTCTGTACTGTACTGTGCTGTATGTGTGTGCCTTTATATGTAGGAGTATTGGCGAAAGATTTTACGCACTTTCAGAAGATGTATTAAAAATGTCATGTGCATTTATATACATTTAGATAATAAAAATGTTATATATAATAAATGTTAATATAAAATGTTAGTATAATAAAATCTTAACTTATTATTAAACTTCTCACTGTTGCATGCTTTGAACTAGATTCAATATGCAAATCACCATGAAGCAGCAACCATATGCATTCAAAAAAAGCACAAATAAGAACTCGAAAACCTTTACAGGCTCATATTTGTATCCCAACTGACCTCATATGAAGTGATGGGCTTGTGGTAGCTCTTAAGGGCATTGATCGCTTTAGAATAGCCCAGAGCTCTCCATTTATCACCCGTATGCGTATAAGCTTTGGCCAGCGGCTCCAGTTTGTCAGTGATGTGTTTGTTATGGTTCTCCCCTTTCGTTGTGGATGGCTGAGAACAGACCCACTTCCCAGGCAAAACCGGCTTCTCAGCTGAGCTCTGCTTCTGGTCTTGGTTGCTCTCCGATGGATGAACGCCACTGATCAAGGCCTCCAGGTCATTTTGAGATACACCGTCTTCCTCGTGGTGTTCCTCCGGAGTCTCTAGTGGTATCTGTGAAATGAATTATATTCAATGTGGGGAAAGTGGACGTGGATTTTACAGATGGACACAATTACTTCCCTTCCCACCAGTTCTTACAGTCTCTGTGAGATTTTCATGAGGATCCAGATTGTCGAGGATTTGCAATGGATCCTGTGCTGCTACTTCTGGAACTGGTTGGATTGTCACTTCATTTGACTTCTCAACAACAGCCACTCTGGAACTGAATGCATGTTTATTAAATGAACAGATTGTGAATTTTTTTATTATTCACTCACCATTTGCTCACCCTCAAGTGATTCTAAACTGTTTTTATTTAAGACTAAAATAAGTTATTTTGAAGAATGTTGGTAAATTGCCACCATTGACTTCCATAGTAGGAAGAAAACACTATGGAAGTCAATAACTGGTTTCCAAAATAGCTACTTTTGTGCTCAACAGAAGAAAAAAAACTCAAACAGGGTTTGATACAAGTGGAGGGTGAGTAAATGATGACAGAAATTTCATTTTAGGTAAATTATTTCTTTATATATGTATTTCTACAACATATATACATACATACATGCATACATACATACATACATTATATGGCGACCCCTGTATACATATATATATGAACCACCAACTTATCCAGCATATGTTTTACACAGCGGATGTCCTTCCAGCTGCAACCCAGTACTGGGTTCATCTTTACCGCATGTCTTTGGACTGTGGAGAAAACCCACGCAAACACGGGGTGAACATGTAAACCTAACTCCACACATAAATGCCAACTGACCCAGCTGGGACTCAGTAGCAAGAAGGTTGCTGGTTCGAGCCCAGGCTGGGTCAGTTGGTGTTTCTGTGTGGAGTTTGCGTGTTCGCGTGGGTTTTCTCCGGGTGCTCCAGTTTCCCCCCCAGTCCAAAGACATGGTACAGGTGAATTGAATAAAACTAAATTGGCCGTAGTGTATGTGTGTGAATGAGAGTGTATGGATGTTTTCCAGTACTGGGTTGCAGCTGGAAGGGCATCCGCTGAGTAAAACATATGCTGGATAAGTTTTCGGTTCATTTCGGTTTGGCGACCCCTGATTAATAAAGGGACTAAGCCGAAGGAAAATGAATGAATGAATGAATGAATGTGCGCTTTATAAATAAAGAAAAAGAAAGAATACTGCTGTATTAAAGCCTAGATTTCAGAGCTTTACCTCTCAGGAGTAAGGAGGCTGTATTCTTCAGGGTTTAGTAATCTCTTCTCACTGATGCAGGCACTTAACCAAGTGCATTTGATCAGATGAACAGCAGATGGCAGTGTATCTACTTTCAGAAGTCTCAGAGCTCTCTTAAAATCAACTGAATCATCCACCACCACGTGTGTGCAGTTGGGAGAGAATGTGGAGACTGTCTGTCCTCCATTCTGGGTGATCTGCCGATGAAATATATCACACCTGGCTTTCCCTATACCAGCTGGAACAATGTATATAATGACTCCCTGGAAAACTGTACCTACAAAACAAAAGGAGAATCAGACATGTACATTACTTTTAATGCTCTTACAGTACCCGTGAGAACCCTATTTAAATCATATTTATAAACACTCTTTACATTCTTCATAAATGTGTTAAAATCAGCAGTGATTCCAATATTTAGAAGATAACTCCATGTTATTTAGGTAGATTATAAAAAAAAAAAAACTTTCCTTACCGTTAAACTTTATTTTCTTTATTTTGGAATACAAAATTCATCAATTACTGAAGACATTCACTAAAATATAATTCAGTTAAATAATAATAGCTGATATGCCCCAAAAACATTTTAAGAACAAGAATAATTAGATGAAATATTAAAATACTCTATTTATGGATTACAGTAATTCATTCTAATTTTAAATCTTTATACATCATCATGTGATTGATTCTTCAAAAATTATATAAAAGTAGTAAAAACTTATAAAAGTATTAAAATGTATTTTTATAGTTCATCACTGAATGATGACATACAGCAGATTCACATTCAACGCTGTATAGGGGAAAATATTTTTTTCTCTATATTTTTTTAAATGCTATTGTTATTTATTAATGTTCTTTTTTCTATTTATGTCTGCATGTTTGTACTTTTTGTACTCTCTGTACTGGAAGCTCCTATCACTAAGACAAATTCCTTGTGTGTGGAAGCACATTGGCAATAAAGCTCTTTCTGATTCTGATTAATATGATTTCTATATTTATGAAAATCATGTTACTCAACACATAAACTTTGAACATATATGTTAAACAACACAAAAGTAACAGCATTTAATGTATACACCATTTGTCTCAAATATAAGAATGACTAGTATATGTATTGTTCATTCATTTTCCTTTGGCTTAGTCCCTTATTTATCAGGGGTCGCCACAGCAAAATAGTATAGTATATGTATTACTGTATGTATATGTGCCACCTAATATATGTATTACTGTAACTAATTAGAGACTTAATGTAAAGCTGTGACAAAATGTACACATTATGCTACATAATAATAGTAAAATATCCTGGGGAACCACAGCTCTGTCCGTTCTGTAGATTCCCCTATTTTTTTATCTATTTTTTTGTTAACTACTGATTTATCACTCTTTATTCAGTTATGAACTGATTGCTGATGTATTCAATATCTATCTATCTATCTATCTATCTATCTATCTATCTATCTATCTATCTATCTATCTAGTCACTCACAATAAGTACTGGGTAATTTCAATATAAAACAAATTAATCTCTTGTGTAATGTCTGTTAAAATTCATTCATAATACATATTTCAGTGCATAAACAAATAAGGGGCTATTTTTTGGTCAAGATATTACCATGCAGCAAAGCAGGGAGATTTATTCTTTGGTTTCCAAACTCAAGTTAACATAGAATGATGAACCTGTTAGTGTTATTGATTCAGCAGGAGTCCTCTTGGAAGGAGGCGCGTCCTTCTGATCATTAGGCCTGGCTCTCTTCACTTTAGGGAAAGCCTTTAGGATCCCGTGACCCTCCATTCCGACCAGGACGAGGATGGGAGCTGACTGAGAAAATGATTAAGATCAGTAAGCAACCGAATATAAAAATAAACAGTCTATAAAAATACACAGCAGAAGGCTTCATGAGATTAAAGTCCTCATATGGGGAAGCATCAGCGCTGTCCCCGTTAAGCAAGCGAATCAACGAATCGTTACATTTATATTAACAAATATTAAACATTAAGAATATTCTAAACTATTTTATTTAAAAAGTATTCATGTCATACGTACCCCCCTTCCAACTCCTATCTCTAGGAACAACAAACGAATGTTTTTTTAACGGATCCACTTCCGGGTCGTGGAGTTTTTATCAAGCATGTAAAAAAAATTTAATGTATGCATCACTTTTTTGTACAAAATGTTATATTTGAAATCGTTTAATCGTGTATATAAGTCTATTAAATGTATATTAAAAAAATAATAATAATAAATAGCTTGTTTGAAATAGAGGTTGTCTAGGTAACCTCGTGCGTGGTTTTGTTTGAGGAAATGAATCGGCAGGAAGCATGGCTGTTCAACAGTGGGCAGATACTCTTAAAAAAGCCAAGAAAACTGCTTTAATATCTGATGGTAAAGCAGTTGTTTCTTCTTCTGTTGTGCATGTATTTGTGCCGATAGGCTTTTTTTCTAACGTCATGTGTTTTATAAGTCGTTTAATTATGCTACTGGCTAACTTAGTAGCATACGAAACTTGCATACGAAAGCAGTAAACAATGGTTTTATTGTAGTCTTGGTGTATTGTGTATGTATGTGTATAATCACAATTTAACTACAGTAAAAATCCCATGTTTAAACTATGGTTCGTTTAGTGTGGTTTAGGTGTTTTTGTTGTTGCTGTTTACAGTTTTTAATGCAACCATGGTACATTTACGCAAGGGAGATATCTGAAGTATTGTGTGTATGTTTTAATTCTTTAACATTGTAGGATGTATGGTGAAATATAAGATATGTCTTTTTTTTATTAGGGAAAAGGAAAGTTCATTATCTGTTTGAGGATGGCAATGAGATGGCTGAGGAGTATGACCTAAAAACAGATGAGCTTGTCAGTAAGTGTTTTTATTTCTTGGCTTCATCTGAGTAAATCATAAAAGAGTTCATTTAAATATTCTGTCATCATTTCACCTTTCATTAGTGCGAAAGTGGCAAAATAAAACCACATTTGGAGGGCAGGGGCAGTGGACTTCGGAAGTTGGCGAAACAAACCCAACTGGTGCTACATCTGATTTAATAAAAGAGAACAGCTCAAATGTGAGTGTTCATTTGAAGTTGTTTTTAACACTGAATTGATGGTGATTTACAAAAAAAGGGAATTTATGCAAGACAACCTAATTATCTAAGTGTTTTTATGCCCACAGCCGTTATTCATGCGCAGGGACACAAAGACAAGTTTCCAGTGGAGGATCCGTAACATTTCTTACCCTTTAGAAGTCTACAGTGTGACAGCTGAGCCAATGGAAAGATGCTGTGTCATTCGGACCTCAAACAAAAAGTAAGTTAATATTAGTAAGAGATTTTAAGTGACTAAACCATTTTAAAGCCAGTGTGACCTATTTGTTGAGACAAATTCATTTATTTTTTTAATCGCTGTAGAGCAGATTATTACTGAACACTTTTCACAACTTTAATTAAACAAAAACACGTGTTAATTTCTAAATTGTCTCAACTCATTTTGTTTAAAAGTAGTGAAAGAATTGCTTCTTGAATTATGAGGTAAACTAATCGTTACAAAAATCTGTACAATTTACGTAAAAAAAATGGCAGCTGTGTTTGCCAGTAATTTACAGTTAAAAATAATTGTCGAATTTTTACACTAAACAACTGTATTTCATTTTTTTAATGTTATACACTGAAATCACTGCCATTTTTAAAGTGCACTGACTAGATGGTTGAGTATATATTGCATAGATAAATGCATACACTGAAAAAAATGCTTGCTGCCTTAAATTTTTTTTTGTTGAATTTAAATTCATTTTAAAAGTTATCTCAACGTACATCAGTCAAACTGACTAAAAATATTAAGTTCAACTTTGTAAAATAAGTTAAAGTAACAAACACATTTGTTGTCATGACTTTTTGTAATATATTTTGTACAGTGTAGAGTTGCATAGTGATTAGTTCATCAATTGGGACACAACTATGCAGCTGATCTTTCTTTGTGTACATGTGTATGGGTGTGTAGGAATTCCAGCTTTTTTCATTTTTACATCTTATAAGCTCTACATGAATTGTGAACTGATCAAAATAAATATACAACAAGCACGTTTAGCGCACAGCTTTGTTTCGTATGTTTAAGTCAAGAATTGTGGCAAAATAAATGTATGTCATAAAAAAAGAAAGACGAATTGAAAGTGTTAATGCCAAGAAAACCAGAAACTATTTGTGTATATATTTCTTTTTTAAAAGCAAACCAAAACATGGGGTAATAAAACGAGAACCAAAATACAAATATCAGGGTTCATACAGTCATGGAAAACCTGGAAAAGTCATGGAATTTTGACATGGCATTTTCCAGGTTTGGAAAAAGTCATGGAAAACAGATATCTGTATTCTTGAATATAGGTTAGTTGTCTTTACTTCTTTTCTGTCCTTGGCCAATCACATACTCTCACATTATTAGTATTAGTATAATGTAAGCATTATCTAAATCAATTTTACATAGATATAAATATAAATTGAAACTAAATAGATTGTTGCGTGTTTTACAATATGCTGTAATAAATTTGAACATGCATTGTTTTTCTTTATAACGTATATGTAGACATTGCATGAAACATTAGGTCATGAAAATTTACTTGAAAGTCTTGGAAAAGTCATGGAATTGTAGTTGTAAAAATGTGCATGAACCCTGAAATATAAAACTAAAAAATATGTTGCATAATTGTTTATTATTTTAATTTATTATGTGTTCATGTTAGCTAGCTCGAATTGGACAAAGTAAGTTTGTTTAAAAAAAAATGTAGTTTTTTTTCTGAACTTAATCATGTTCAGTTATCTCAGAGTTAGAAAAAATAATAATAATCATATTAAAATCTTATCTAACAAAACACAACTTCTGCTTTAAATCATACATGTCTTCCGTTTTGGTGAGTCAAACCTAGTGAAAAGTGTGTAATAGCCCTACAGTAGCCCTATAGGTGGCGCTGTTGATCTGAACGGAAGATGGATGACTGGCCATGAGAAACATTTTCTTGTTCACCTCGTCATTTTCCCAGGTACTATAAGAAGTTCAGCATTCCAGATCTCGAGCGTTGCCAGTTGCCTTTGGAGAGCACAGCCTTGAGTTTCACCCACGCCAACAACACTTTAATCATCAGCGTGAGTGAACTCTCACCGTTAGTCTCACTTAATCACTTTCTCCAAGCCAATGTATTCACAGATATTTTTTCCGCATCACGTAGAGGAACTTTCCCTTTTGTGTGGATCAGGGACCAGATTGCCAAAGCTCTAATCCTGACTAAGAGAGCACACAGCTCTGGTCTCAGATCATCAAAAGGGCAACCATTCCGTCACTTTTTATTGGTTCATCAAAGTAGAGAAGGTTGAACTGAACTTGTCACCTCTGTCTGCTTTAGCACTCAGTTATTTCATCCAGCAATCGATTTTATATGGACTTTCTCTCAATTTTGTTGTAGTACAAGAAGCCCAAAGAGATTTTAACGCTGGAACAGGAGCTGCTTGGGGAGCTGAAGAAACTGAAGGGGACAAGTGAAGGAGATATTGACTGTAAAACTCAGTGAACTGCTTTGGATCTGGAGCTTTTGCAATATTGCAACTGTTAGGCTGCATTTCTTTACGCATGTTTCTATAAGCCTTGTGCATTCAAACGTCTGACTTTCATTGTATGTACTGTATATATTTTTTGTTGCGATATAACATTTAAAATGTTGTGCTGGATGATGTAAAATTGTTTGTTGTGTCTAAATAATAAATTTCACTGAAATGTCACATTAATCCAGCTTTTTTTATATAAGAAATTCTAGAAATAACCATAAAATATTCAAGTCACCTTAATTTCTGTAGTGCTTTATACACTACTTAAAAATAAAGGTTCTTTATTGGCATTAATGGTTCCATGAAGAACCTTTATGGGGAAAAAAGGTTCTTTAGATAGTGAAAATCTATGAATAACTGGTTATTTGAAGAGTTTGTAGTTACACTACAGTCCTTATTACAATGTAAATATTTTTAAACTCTTGAGTAATATTAATTAACTATATGTACTTATTAAATGGTTAGGTTTAGAGTTGCATGTAATTATTTATAATTAATAGTAATTACTATAGTGAGAGCATGTATAACAGAGACACCTTAAAACACCGAATTGTTTACTAAATGGTTCTTTGAGGAACAAAAAAATGTTCTTCTGTTGCATCACTGTGAAACTCTTGTTTAGTTCTTGGCAATAACAAGTGCACAGAAAGTACAATTAAGATATAAAACTGACTTAAAAAACAAATAGGAAAAATGTGAAGAATGCTGATATATTGCAAAGAATAGCACATAGCACTCATTCTTTCAGCATTCATTCATAAATTGTTGTACAGTTGCATTATTATCATTTATCTCACAAAAAATAGTCACTTATCTTTAGCTTCAACATGTTGTCATTATTGTCACTTAGACTCATCAGTTTCTTTGAAGAGCACATGGAAAAATTAAACATTTCATTCAACCGAGTTCTTTTATTTGTATCTATATTCATCTCATATTTATTGATGATGTTTAGCATGGACCACAGTGCCAATACTACAAACAAACTCTGGTTTAAGGGAAAGACAATGATACATTTTGAATATACTGTTTCTGACTCCTTGCTTTAGTTCCCACTCTACAGCTTTTGTGCCAAACCAAAAGACTGTATGCATAAAACAGGCACCAAACCACAAGTTATTCTCACTATTGTATGTATCGACCTCCGAGAAGAATGCTTTCTGCTGTGAAATTGACCAGCCGCTATTCAGGACTGACTCTACAGACTCTTGTTCTAGGTTTTAATATGGTAGCAATGTAATATTTTAGATTGGCAAAGATGGAAAAATACAGCAGGGATGCTTTAAGCAATAATAATTCATCAGTTAAAACCTTTTTTTTTACAGTTTCAAAAATGCGGAAGGGTTCTATTTCTGACAGTTAAGCTCAAAAATACAAATGGTGTCTTAAAGCGCCGCTTGGGTGTCAATATGTGTGTAAATGTATATATTATTGACCAATGTTGTGCACTTTTGATGGCATTTCTAGTGAGAATGAGGGGAGGGATGAGGGGGAAAGGAGAGGTTCCAATGCAGATTTATATAACACAGATTAATTTTGAGTGTCTTGCATTTAGAATATTTCTGTTATGCCAATCTTAATTTGCAATAAGCCCTTAAAATTTGTCTATCATTAGTTTCCCATTTTAGTAGGTCAAGTTTCCCAATTAATATTAACCAAGGGCCCATGGAGATGCTGACTCAGCCTATGCATTTGACTAAAATTGCGGGTACGTTTTAGGAATTTTCCATTCATTTCCTTAAGCTGGAATGACATTCAACAAATTTCACTGAATCCATTATCATTTTTTTTTTTTCATGATAATTAATTGAATTAGGAGGCAGAGATAGTCAAAAATAGGTAAAGTGGGAGTTCTAATAGTTAATATTAGGACTCACACTTTATATTAACTAATATAGTTAATATTTTTCAAGACAAAATGCAACCCAAGCATGTGCGACAAGTTTCACATGTTGCTGCGTTCCAAAGTTCAAACTGAAATGCTAAATCGCATCACATGATTGTGTGAGATAAATAGAAGATCAAAATGCTCTCTGCACATAAATGTAAATTATGGAGTAATTGCTTGCTTTATTAATGTAAAATCATCTTGTTTTATCCTGCCCCTTTTCAGAGCACTGTACGACAGATTTTACCATGCTCAAACTCAAACAAAATTTTATTTGTCATTTAAGGTAGGAAATTCGGAGCTGTATGTCAGGTTTTTCAAATAGAGCTCACTGAAGTCTGAAGGGTTGAGCATTCAAGATGGCTGCATGAAAAGTTTGTCTGTAGTTGTGGGTAGTTTTTTTTAACACCATTTTTTAAGAAAACATTTACAGCGGGGAAAATAAATATTGAACACGTCACCATTTTTCTCAGAAAACATATTTCTGAAGGTGCCGTGACTTTGGATGTTGATAACCAAAGAAATACATGTATGCAAAGAAAACAAATCTAATTAGTGTGTTATGTAATAGATCTAATTATGTGTAATAGAATGAAATGATGCAGGGAAAAGGTATTGAACACATGAAGAAAGGGAGGTGTAGAAAGGCAGTGAAAGCCCAGACAGCAGCTAAAGTCTCTTAGTAGTTCTTCAGCAATCCTCTGCCCTTCGTCATTGTAAATTAATATTCGCTGCCTCAGTCCAACATCTACATTAGCAGGATGATGAAGACGAAACCAGAGTGGACATTTCAGCTAGACAATGATCCAAAACACAGCCAAGGAAACTCTCAAATGCTTTCAGAGAAAGAAAATCAAGCTGTAGAATGGCCCAGCCAATCACCTGACTTGAATCCAATAGAAAATACAATATAAAGATCAGATGAGATAGACGAGAACCACAGAACCATCAAGATTTTCACACTCTGTTGAAGTCTGTGAAAACCTGAGCAATGCATGTGTCTTCATTCTCCATGTGAGAGGCGTCTTTAAGCTGCCATCACCAAAAAAGCCTTTTAAATAAAGTATTAAATATGTTTCAGTAGTTCAGTACTTTCTCCTTGTGTCATTTTATTGTTGTTACACATAACAAATTTTTCAAATTTTTTGTGTTTTGTTTTATTTTTATGTTTGTATTGTTTGGGTTTTTACAAAAGTCTGGTTTAATTCCATGTCAACAGCTCCTTTAGAAATATTATTCCCAGGAGAAAACATGATGTGTTCAATACTCATTTTCCCCGCTGTATATATTTATGTAGTATGAAAATGTAAGGGGCCACTAACTTTGTCAATACTTTCACAGTTTGTTTGTTTTTTGTAACATTTTTATTGATACATAACTTAAACGTCCTATGGAGTGACATAGCAAAAATTCAGAAAAAACACTAATTAATAATATACAAGCAGCGTGAGAGTGATTTATCTTCGTTGTTGGACACCTATCTTCACATAGTGCTATTTATTTTATATGAACTAATGAATAATATTTGTTTCCTCCACGACTTGTTGGACATTTTCAGTAAATGTGGTGTCACATCAAAGGACAACAAAACTAAACAATTCGTACGAGTTCAATCATACGAAAAGGTAAAATTTTTAAAAGGAGGCATTGCATACAACCCCACCCCTAAACCCAACTCAACTAAATTGATTGTACGATTTCATAAAAATTTGCCACAAAATCAAAACATTAGGAATTGCATTGGACTTGCCAGTTTAAAATTAGCATATAGTGTGATGAACATGGTTTTCAGTGACAAAATGTATCAAGTTCTTATGGTTTTTTTAAAAATATGAATGAAACAAAAATTTTTAGGAATTTTTTATTAAAGATTTTATGATTTTCTTTTGAATTGATAAAGAGCTGTAATTTATTGAACTATGTTGAGACATTCACACCATACAGTTTTGAGAATTGGCTTAAAAATGTGATAACACAGCAGTTTTTATAACAAGATGTCAATGGAAGACAATGAAGTGTTTAACCATTTACTGCATTTTAAAGTAAGACAATACAATTCATGTGTAACATTGAAAATGCAATATCACATAAACAACCCAGTTACAGAATTGCTAACACTGTTAATGCTAACATACCGGAACACCGGCCATTTTGGAACACTGACCAGCTCTGACATCCAACTTCTGAGGTAAATCAAATGCAGCATAGCAGAAGTGTACATTTAATGAGTATCTGTGCATCATTGTGTACTTTAATCAACTGTAGAATCGTTAACAATGATGCATGTGACAATTCAAGGTTTTTACAGCAGTAAACTGTGACTCGTTTGATTTATTCAACAGCTCATGCACACCTTGAACTCTTTTTTCTGGCATCAGTCTTCTGGCTCTGGTGATGGTAAAAAGTGTGGGTACATGCCATTGATATGAGTTTGTCAAAATGATTAAAAACATACTGACCGTTCACCAAAATCGTCAGCTTATGCAGCGTGCTAACCTCTTGTATTGACCACAGAAAGACGGAAAGCATTGAGCATCATTACACCCGTGTGTTGACAAGCAGTGCTGCGAGCCAAACATCTGCACACATCATTGAAACCTTCTAGGAGCAGAGCAAGAGTCCTGGCGCTGTCTACACCCTTTCTCACACTGCCTAAAGATGGTACGCTCCAGTTCACAGCAACACGAGATTCTAGATTCATCCAATAGCTAATGTCCAGGGGACACTGCTGGCCTGAGGTTTGTGAAAAATTATTTCGAAAAGTCTAACATTGAAGAATCAGATGTCTATGGGTTAAGTGCTACCAAGAGAAATTCTTATAGTTCCTCCAGTCCTTTTTTTAAAGATACCGGCCACTCTGACAGACTGGTGACCAGTGGTCTGGATAATGGCAATGTTGACTGTTATCTGTAGGTTAAAGTGAATACAGAGGGTCTTATAGGAGTGGTCTGTTGTTAATGTCGTTAGCATTTTGGAGGGAATAATTGATTTTTGACATTTTAGCAATGCATCATTTTGTTAAAAAAAAAACATGTGGGTGGTGGCTCACTTTTGGACTTCAGTTTTTACATCATTCATCTTGAGTTTTTAGAACTTTGACATATTGAAGCATATTCAGATAAAGAAGGGCATGTTTTTGAAGAGCAACTTGACAAATCACTGTTCATATTGTCAGACACAGTGACTGTCTTGGTGCGAGGCAACCATGCTAACCACTTAGCCACTGTCTAATAAAATAAAAAAAAATTTAAATGAACTTTTTTTTTATTTTATTAGACAGTGGCTAAGTGGTTAGCATGGTTGTCTCGCACCAAGACGGTCACTGCTTGGAGACCCGGCTGGACCAGAAGGCCTTTCTTTTTGCATGTTCTTTCCATGTTTATGTGGGGTTTCTCAGGGTGCTCTGGTTTGCCCCACAGTCAAAAGACGTGTGTAGTAAAGTTCGTTTGTAGGAGGGGAAGAAGAAGAAGACAGGGTTGGCGATATAAAGTAAGTAATAGTTTTCTTTATTTTATAAATTAAGGCACGACAACACTGTAACTCTGCGTGCTCTCTCTCCTCTCCTTAAGAAGGGTGTCTCTCCGGCCCAATCACTAGAAAAACAGGTGTTATTCGTTATCTCTGATTGATCCGCTGACTAGCCGCCGGGCTCCGAGCATGCTCTCCCCCCTCATTGGGTGTTCGATCATGCTCACCTCTCCACAACGTGGTATAGGTGACTTGGATAAAATAAATTGGCCATAGTGTGTGCTGAGGTATGTACTCTCAGTGCTGGGTTGTGGCAACAATTGTTAGAGAAATTTACAGTTTATTTTGCTGTGGGGAAAGCCAAAGGAAAGTAAGTATTTCTTTTATTTGTATTTATTTGGTAGATGTCTGATATAAAGTTAACATGAATAATGTAAGTTGACCTTTGATTCATATACAATTATCTATTTTTTTTTATTTCTGTTGTTTTTATTTATTCCAATCATGTTCTCAATCATTTATTATAGCCGGTATTCTTTAAATATCTTGTTTTCGATTTTTATAAATCATTGTAATTTATTAATGAATACTTTATGAGCTTAGTTTTTGTATTTATTTATCCATATGGGTCAAAAAAGACCCATATACAATATACTTTGATATTTACAATTTTTTTTTTTTTTAAAGAACATTTCTGTTCAGAAAGTTAGAATGGAAAAATGAAAACAAGGGTTTGTGATAATCCAAAAATAAGTTAATTGAGGAACACTCTGGAAACTAAATGATGAAATTAATTTATTGCCAAATTTGGTCATTTAAGTCTCCTGTTGTGCATCAAGGGTTAAGGCAGTTTCTAAATAGATCTAGAGGGGTGGATCCAATGCAGGAAAACTCATCTAATCAATAGTCTGCTTTTTACAGCCTATTGTGTTTATATTCCCATTCTCAAGGATTATTCTAATTCAAACGTAGCCTTTTGTAGATTTTAAATAAACAGAAGTGGGGTGGTGGTGATGATGCCACATATCCAGGATGTATAGCTTAACATAACTGTTTACCTATGGATTGTATTTATGCTTACAAATTCACAGCTTAAAAGAGTTGTTCATTTAAAGGGACCAAACATGCAAGAATCATAAGGTTGTGTTGGTCACAGAGCTTACTCTTTGCAATAAACCAAATTCAGTGGACAATTCATGGATTTTTGTAGAGGGAGGAGTGATGCTAATCTATGGGTTGTTCAAGATATAATGAATGTTATTGCTGTTAACTAACTTAGCATTGTTTTGCTATTTTTGTTCTCTGTTATTTTGCTTTTGCAGGTTACTTTATGTTGGTTCAGGGTTCTACCTTGGTACTATAGCACGTATGAACATGGAAACTCTTAAAAAAACACTTTAACTTAACAAACTGGAATGAATGTATAGGGTATTTACGTAAATGGAGTTTTCTCTTAAATTCTATTTGGGTTGTTAGCCATCAGTTGGTGGTCATTTTCTACATGATTACTACTAATATTATTTTTTGACACGTAAACAAGCTTGTTAGGAAATTAGGATTTAGTTTGAGTTAGTGAATGAAAATCTTTAAGCTTACTGAAGTACTTAAAACTCAAATAAAGTACACAACACTTAGAAATAAAGGTTCTCAAAGGGAGTTCAAAGCAATGCAAAACCTTTTCACTTTATGCAACTATTTGTGGAATGGAAAGTTTACATGGATGTAAAATTTCCATGGACATTTCATGGAAGCTTTCAAAGAAAACTCAAACTACATTTTACAGGGTACTTTTTGCAAATGTTTGTAAAAACTGTGAATTTGGAAAACACTGAATTCTTGAGGTATGTTTGTAACAACAGAACTTGTATCCATAGTCTTTATTTATTTATTTATTTATTTATTTATTTATTTATTTATTTATTCATTTATTTATTTATTTTAGTAAATAGTACAAAGAACCAATTATGTTTTAAAGTGAAGAACATTTTAATGATCTAAAGAACCTCTTTTGTGAACTAGAAAGATTCCATGATGGTTTTTATAGTTCCTAGTACTATAGACCATTTTAAGGGATGTAAACAAAAACAATGGTCTCAACGTATTTCCTGTTTTACATTTTTAATTTCTATAGCTTCAGAGAATCCAAATAGAGCAACATATTGATAAATAATGTTATGATAGCTGTTCTAACATTAAGTTATGATTGAATTGCCTCTTGTTACAGTTATGAAATAGTTTGATAACAAGCAGGAAATGTTCATGGGCCAATGACATCACCCCATTGAAATGGTCTATAGGTGAAAGTATACCCAGATCAAACTGCTTTTGAGGGAACTAAAATAGCTCCAGTTGCATAAATATCATGTAATGTTAAAACACGCTTTTGAAAAAAAAAGAAATGGTGACTAACTTTTATGCAACCAGCTACTGGGCTTAACCCAGCATTCCAGTGACATAAATAGTGACACTAACTGCCAGTGACATAATTTTACAGTGGTTGGATGAATGCATGCCATAAAAAGCACCACCATAGTATTTCACAGTATAAAACATTGACATACAGAACATTATATGAATTTCAAGGTGTCTTTGGTGATAGATTTAATCTCTAAGCCCTCCTTTTTTGCTACATTCCATTTTTAAACCTAAACCAACAACATGTTGCAAAAAAACACTTTTGATCATAATGTCCTCCATCCTTCAGTTATTAATTTTGTTGAATGCCATATTGATGTCTGGCCTTTGTCATTTCAAAGTGACTGTATGAAAGCAACCAGGAATATATAGATTTTAAGTTCCTATAACTAACCAGTGCTTAAATACCACATGAACTGGAAGCGGCGACCGTATTGTGTTGCAGTTCCTACAGACACGGAAGGTTAAATGAGAAAACAGTGGGCGTGGCTTGTTTTTTTTCTACTGTGAGTTGATTTGATGTAGTAAGGTAGGCATTTCATTCAGAAAGATTGGGAAAATGGTTTGGGGAGAGTTATTACAGCCTAACAGACAGCTCCCCCTTACATTTCTGTTTTTTGTCATAGTGCTGACAGTTAGAGGGGCGTGGTTAATTATGTTAGCCACGCCCAATACCTTAGACTGGTGTAATCTGAGAATTTAACTGAAAACAAAAAGGCATTTTCAGATTTCAATTTTAGAATACAAGGACATTTTTTTTTTCTTCTTAATGACATGCACAGATGAATTGTTCAGCACAAAACCAGCAATGTGAGCCAACAATATCAATATGGTCAGTTTTGATTTCATGTGTACTTTGAAAATTCTATAGAATGACAAATGTTCTTCGTGTTCTTTTTCCCATGTTAAATTTACTTATAACTAATACATATATTTATATTTAGAGTCTACAAAGATAAGATTTAATTAATTTGAAAGAAATCAAAGTACGATTAACAAATATACTAATAAAAAGAATGAAAATTAGGGGTATTGAATGTACTTGTGAAAGTGTACTGAAGTAGAAACATACTTTTAAAACTGTATTTATAGTGTATACATTTTACAAATGTATTTGACAAAAGACAATGTGCTACAAGTTTGTAAATACAAATAAAATATTTAGAATTTTATTAAGTTGCTGTTAACACCAAGTGGAAAATAACAATAGACTCTTGATACACTTTGTAAAAATAAATTTGTTAGTAGATGCTGTTTATACCCACCCGATAAATATCATTTATTAAATACCCAAGAGGGACTTGTGGCTTAATTTTCATATTTTTATTATTTCCTTGTTATTGAAATGAAACATATTTCCAATCTGATGTGTAATGGGAAAAAATGAGTTTGACAGAGAGTACATTTGAACTGGTTTAATGATCGATTGCGTCAAAACATTTTGCAAGCGACTTGGCCTGTTTTCGAATATCTTTTGTAATCTTGTCTATGTCAATCAAGCTTTGATGAGCGGAGATTGCATAAATAGCTTCTGCCAACAAGGTGAGTTATTTGCACTTAGCCTAAATCATAACACTGAAATTAGAGATCTTTTTCTTTCTCTTGCATGGAAGCCCCCAAGTGCGCATTGGCCTGTGTCCATAATGCCCATCGGAAAATCTGGCCCTGTTTGTGCATCAGTTAGTCAAGTCTGAAATTCCCCTGATGAGTTTAGCTACTAGTCAACAACAGTTGGACAAATTCCATCGAATTCACGTGTATGATAGGTACAGACTTTCATTTCACTAAGTTTCAAACATATTTCAGAACATATATTTGTTGTACCCCAATGACTGGGCAGTGTATGATCTTCAGTAATTTAACATAAATTAATACCCAGTAAATTTTTGTTACCCAAGGATCCTCAAATCAAGCCCATGAGATCCACTTTCCTCCAGAGTTTAGCTCTAATCCTAATCAAACATACCTGAATATGCTAATCAATGTCTCCAGAATCATTAGAAAATCACAGGTAGGTGAGCTTGATGTGGTTGGAGCTAAACTCTGCAGCGCATTGGTCCTCCAGGGGAAGATTTGAGGAACCTTGTTTTAACCATTCACAAAGTCAGCAAGCTTCAGATTTAAAGCTATAGTGCATTCCAGCCTTCGATTACCATACTGTGAGAAATTGTGTAGCGCAATGTCCATCGAATTACCTGCAATTGCTATTTTATGTGTGTCAAATATGCCTTCATCAAATTTTGTAGTAATAGTTTGTATTTTTAAAACAATGCTATTGCCAGTGTATTTAAGGTATGCAAACATATTTTAAATTTCTATTATTTTTAAAATACAATAATGAATTTGATTTATTGATTGATGCAGTCCTAGTTTTTTGACACGAACAGAACAAAGCACCAATTTAAAGAGTTTTAGTAGATCAATCAAATGCTTTTCTAGATGCTTTTGTGCCCAAAACATCGCTCTGCACGTGGATGCAGTCCAAGGGACAACTGACAAATCAGAAGTCCTGGGAAAAAGACGACAGGGCGAAGAGCTCGGTGCTGTGATTTTTGTTCAGTGTCTCTTCTTCCCTTTCTCCCTCCCCATCCTGAGGCCTCAATGGTCATGCTCAACTGCCTCAACAGAGAGACACTCTTTTTTTGGCCCTTTTCATTCGTCTGTGCCCCTCTTTGCCTCTTCCCAGCCATTTGCCCTCTTTCAGCCCCTCTCGCCCACATCTCAACCCATAACACCCCCCCCCACCCCCAGTCGCTCTTGGTTTCTCCTCACCCCCTCTGTGTGACTGGGCTTCCTTTTTTGATAGCTGACCCCTCCTTGTGTTATTATTCAGGTCCACCATTGTATAACATGTTTCTTTTCTACGGTGTCTACAAAGGGAGCATTTGATCAGAGGGTTACGGTGCGCGGGTCGCAGAAATGCAACTACACGGTGGTAACCTTTGTTTGGGACAGCAATGGTGGGTTGACCTCATCTCTTCTAAAGCGAAAGGCCCAAGCTATTCAAAGGCCCAGTCTCACTTGCTGAGCACATTCAATCGAGACCGGCCTGTCACAGATATTGCTTCACAGTTATCTGAGGCTCAGGCCTCTTTTTCTGGGAGTTCGACTGCTGGGCCAAAAACATAACAACAGCTATACGGTCCTGGAGGTATACCTCTTGAATAGACCCAAGCATGCCCTTGAGGTTTCTCTCAGGCTGCTGTTGTTGTCAATTGAATAAGCCTGACTCTGAAAGAAACTGGCTCCCAATTTGGCCGACTTGTGTTCCTGGAGGCCTTCGACTTTAACCCACACTTGTCGTGCTCGTGTTCTTGATGCGCCCACACACATACAGCGTGATCTATGAGAGAAAGAGAATTCGACCTGTCAGCTAATGATCGCTGACTCCTTCAAAGCAAATGCAGCGTAGAAGTGCATCTCAAAGGAGGAGAATCAATCACCGTCCGGAGTTCCCACAAAAGACGTCGGGGAGTCAATGAATCTCACACCCAAAAAAACTGGTTAAATCAATACTTTTACATGAATTTAATACACACTCTAAAATAAATATTTCCATTTTTTTTTTTAAGTATCTTACAATCTTCCAATAAAAATATATAGTCATGTACAAACAATAAAGATGCTTTTGATAATATCCCTACACATTGTGGAGTCTGTGTGTATCTGCATATGTTTGGGGTCATCAGTAGGTAGCTGCCATGGTCACTGTCAGAAAATAATGTGCAAAAATTTTAACTCTAAAGGTTACCTTTTCACTGGGATGACTTTGCGCCTTATCTACCTCTAAAGATGCATATGCCGGTACCCGGCACTCTTAAAAATACAGGGTCTATAGGAATCTCTGGTTCAATTAAAGGGATAGTTCACACAAAAATGAAAATTCTGTCTATAATTATACCGTTATGTCATTCAAAAAATCCTCAGAACTTCGTTCGTCTTTGGAACACAAATTAAGATATTTTGGATGTTCTTCTTCTCAGTGTCAGTATAGCACGTGGTCACACTGATGATGTATATTTCAGATGAGCCTGTGCTTTTGTTTCAAACAGAGGAACTCATGCGTGGCTTGGACATCTGGGGTATATGCGGAAGACACATAGACTGTATTGACAATGTCTGTGTTCTGAAGATGAACGAATGTATCAGGGTTTTGGAACAACATGAGGTTAAATAATTACTAACAGACTTTTAATTTGGAACTTTTCCATTGAACAAAATGTAATTTTAATGGAAAATGTTTTAAGATGTTCCTCAAAAGACTTTTTAAAGGTAGAAAAAAAAGTTACAAAGTTTTCCAAGGTTTTGCACACATTTCTGAGTGTTCATGTGTTGTATGTTCTGCTGTCATGTTTCATTCCCAGAGATGTTGCATTATTACAAGGCTTATTGTCCTTTGTTCAGTCATGAGTTTAGTTGTTGTCCCAGAACATACAGTTCCTAGTACAGTCATTCATCTGTACATACTCCTTAAATTATACACAGCATTGCTTTGCTGTGATGTCCATTAAACTCTGGATGCACAAAGATTAGATCAACTCAAATTAAGATAGCACTCCATTATAAGACACTGCCCTTTTCTCAATTAACGCTTGCGCGCTGATGATGGTGCTTAGTCCTCTTGTTGAGGGGATATGGGATTAAATCAAAGGGCTTCTGTTCTGTTAATAGGTGTCCTCGAGGAAGACGTTTCATGAAGTGGGCCTCTCTCTGGTGCTGCCGGGTCTGCATGGCTTTCCTGGGTCGACCCTTGCGTGTAAAGGCCATGTACCAGCCTTTGTACTTGGCATTCTGCAAAGCCGTGTAGTTATTTTCCAGAACGATCTCAGTGAATATGCAATCCCTGCCACGGCCCTTCCTCTGGCAACAAAAAGAGACAGACAGGGGACGACTGAAATGACAAACTCAGAAATCTGCTATTCAAGACTGAGAGATTTATGAGACATAGTTATGCTCACAGGGCATGATGGGTTTACCTGCGATACGGTCGTTGCCAGTTGAGCCAATTTAGTTGTCTGTATTTTATATATCATCGTATGAGTAATGCTGTTTCATTAAATTTGGCAAACATTTTTATACAAAGTGAGACTTGCGTTAAAGGTGCACATTTTTTTTTATCAGTTTCCCTGCCAATCAAACCCAAGACCTTGGTGTTTCTGGTGTCATGCTGGTCTACTAGTCTGTTTTTAAACTATAGGAAGGTAGCTTGAAAATAAACAATTTACTCACCCGTCCAATGAGCTTGCCTTTCTTGTTCATGCAAATATAGTATCCTGTTTTTGCTCCTCTGATTCGAACCCGGCTTCCAAATGTGTCAGTTTCCACAACAAGTTTAGCTGGAAATATTAAAAGCCTGTTACTTTTTTGATTTGCTTTCAGGTGAAATACACACATGATAAAGAAAGATGCATGTGATTGTGTATTGGGGAGTTCTGATATTTGCATTATTGTAACTTAGTCTGGGTTGGGACACAGTGAAAAAAAAAAAAGCCAATATTGAGCCTAGACGTGTCAGTGTGTGTGTGTGTGTGTGTGTGTGAGACATATAAGGACACACATTTGTATAATGACATGGGTATTACAAAGAGAAGGTGACTTATGAAGACATTGTCCCATTTCTTTCAATTCTTATAAATCATACAGAATGCGTTTTGTTTCTTCAGAAAGTAAAAAAAAAAAAAGAAAGAAAGAAAGAACGAACGTTTCATGTGGGTGACTGAAAAATCAGTTTTCACAGTATGCTTCTGGATTGTCCCAAAGATTCACAAAAACAAACCGGTGTGTGTTAGGCCAAGACTACAAAGAATAAGAGTAACAAAGAAGGGTATAAAGCGACGTCGCTGACCTCACCTCTCTTCATAAACTGACTCATACCTTGAGTTGTAAAGCTATGAAAATTCCTCATAAAATGACCCTCCAAAAAAGTGGGCAAAGTAGATGGACTGCACGAGTGGAAAGATGGCTAGACATGCAGAAATACTTTGGTGACAGGAATTCATTCCCAGCGGACGGGATCCTAACCACTGTTTTGTTTGGAGAAGAAATGCCGTGGCTCACTTAAAACAGGTGCCCTACTGTATAGGTTTAAAAATGACATTGAGTTCTAATAAAAATAAGATTGACTTCACATTGCCTATACTATGAATCATATGTCAACCATTCACTTAGCATAAAATGCATCTCCTTTTGGAGCAAATTACTCTCAACAAGTGATTGAAACGTTAGATCATTTTGCTTCACAAATAATATAGGAACATTTGCAATAAACATTTGTTTTGGAAGTCACAAAAGACGAAAAATAATGATGTTGGAAAGCGATATGTCATATTTCTATTCTACAACTCTTTATTATATGAAGAACTATTCAGGAAATGTTAAGACGGCAGAGGTAAGATGAGTACTGATGGGTTTTCCAGAACCGTAACGGGTTTCTCTTGAGATCCCAGTGCTCAACAATATAGAATGCATTTCAAGCTTTGCAGGTTAACTTTTGGCATTGACATTTACTGGATATACTTGAAAGTAACCTGAAATAATATTCTTAACTGACTTGTTCTGTTATATTGTTTGCAAATGACAAAGAAAAATTATGTGTCTTAAAAGACTGTGACTTGCCATGAATATCTCCATCCTCTCCATTGGCGTTGACTCTCTTATTACCCAGGACTTGTACATGTTTACCGCTGGTCCGGCTATAGAGCTGATAAGTCCTTGTTAATCTCCGACTCATCCTGTCTGACAGACGACTCTGCTCCGTTACATGGTGCTTAAAATTAGGCATAGAGATGGACTGCATGGTCATCTTAAAAAATGAAACAGAAGAACATGCAGATTTGTTAAAACAGAAGAACTATATTCTGATTGCTTAAAGTGTAGCATATGAAATGTATATTCGAATAACGATATGAACTGCAACTTTCTTTCTCATCAAAATCGATTGATTTTCGAATGATTCCATATGTGGCTGCAGTTGATTGGCATTTCTGTCGCAAGTGCGCTATCCACACTCTAAAAGAGATGCCAATGACGGGTCGTTTCGACCAACAATGATCTTTCATCCCAGTCTCATGGGCCTTTCCCATAATGATTTTCTTTTGTAAGCCAGTCATGTGCCGTGCCCACATGTTAGAGCCATTACCTTTAAAGCGAGGGGCTCACGTCTTTTCAAGATGTTTGACAATTTGCCAATGACTCTATTAATAATGAGTTGTTTGCACGATTATAACACATTTACTGCCCACATATAAGATCACATGATTAATGTGCGTAAATTTGTATCACTTTCAGTGTATCTTGCCGATGCTTGACTCTAAAATATTTGTAGGAGAGACTGAGTAGTGTTGTAACATTTTTGTTTTTTTTTGTTTTGTTTTGTTTTAATGCCTGTGACTCAGAACATTAGTGTTTTTGCTTTGAATTGCATGACTTTGATTCATATTTGTATATAAATAAGGAATTGTATCAAAATTTGAAATAACTCTAAAGAGAAAAAAATAATGTCAGATGCAAAAAGTGCCAAAATTAAGTTCTGATATAAAATGGAAAATGAAAGTTATTATTGTGTATGACCTCCTCACCCTCATTTTCTTTCATTTGCAAATATTAAACATAAAAGAAACATTTCATCAAAAGCAACACAATAATTTGGGAACAAATACTGAAATAGCCTACATAAACTGTATGCTAACAGATAGTGCTTGTCACTCTCACAGTTGTCACACCTGCCTTATTCTGGTGAGTCTTTTTGGATCAAATAGAAATAAACTGAAAAGTTGTGTTACAGCAATCCTGCTAATTTCATTTGTAAAAAAAAAAAAAAAAAAAAGATGATGTTGAAACAATCAAATCAAACAACCTGTTGATTCAGATATTTTGATTATTCTGAATTTGTTTTCACTAGCACCAATACAGTTGTAATTAATAATATTTAATTTTCACATTCTTTCATGTTTCAACCGAAAAAGCATATGAAGTATCTTCAAAAGGACTGTTGTCATGTATGGTCATCAATTTATAATGTAATACTACAACACTATACAGATTCTTAACAGTGACTTGTTAGATTATGTTTGTTTGTTAAACAAAATCAATCAAACAAACAAAAAACTTACCTGAGTGTAAAAACACAGAGTCATGAATTGAAGAAATCTGAGGGCGGGAAAAAAAGATGTAATATTTATTTATTTATTTTTTTTACAAATTATACAAAAATAAATAACTATTGAAATGTATATCTAAGTGGTGTACTTACAGGTAACCTAACCTCGATGATTTCAGCCTCATTGTGAGATTTCCAAACCCTGTCTGATAATCATCCGAAACGGTAAGTCCTTCATCAATTCCTCTGTTTGTGTATATTACTAAATGAAGATGCTCGGTCCATCGGACATCAGCAAATACAGGTATGACGATAAATGAACAGGACAAATTACAGTCTACGAGTATCGGAAATATGATTTATTCATCCACTGATTCCATGTCAAATGATTCCGTCAAGTAAAATTTATTCCTGAAAGTCCAAGCACTTCAGGCGACTGTTCCCAAAAACATAATTCATGATAACAATGAAGATAAGTAAAATAAAATATTCATCATAAAAAATCACCGGCACGATCCGAGAACATGCGCGCGTCCATGCTGAGACTTTTACATTGTTTCCTCACGGTATTTCCAGTGCTGATGTAAATGTTACGGGAAGATTCTGAAGTCACTTTAACTTAACCGTAAACGGTGATATTTCCCTAACGGGAAGCTGGGAGGCACAAACCCCACTGCGTCTCCGTCCACTTTCAAACTCCCAATGTCAAACCCACTCTTCACGTGTAGTCAGTCCCGTTACCTCCACAGAAGCGCCTTCCCACCCTTTAAAGCCCTTCACTAAGGAAGAAAGAGTCATTTAACCGTTTCAAAATGGGTTTAATCAGTTAGGGACACACACACACGACTGACTTTTAGTCTCATTTTTATGAACAACAAAATTGTTTAGCAAATAAAGAATTGAAACTTTTTGGATAACAAAAGAAGTGGCAACCTTCACTTTACTATTGCATTAAATAAAGTTTTTCTACATTTAAACAAACAAAAAAATGTTTTGTTAAATCATAAATTGATGTTGATTCAGTGCTACAATAATTTGAGTTTAAGAAATCCTGATAATTTATATTTGTTAAGTTTATTTATTTATTTTATGTGATTTATATGTTAGTAAGATTGGTTATAAACATTTGATGAAATGAGGATACAAAAGGATTGCATTTTTACCAGTGTGGTAATTGTGGTAGTAATTGTTATTTAAATAAAACAAAAGCATTTCCCAGAAATTTATGAATGTTATAATAGATTTATGACAAAAAAATAGATTAATGACAAAACCTGACTTTATGTTTCATGAGTAAAATTTGGCAATAGCAAACAATACATTGTATCATGGGTCAAAATGTTTGATATTTCGTTTATGAAAAAACAATAACAACAACAAAAAAACAGAGTAATAAATAAAGATCATGTTCCATGAATATAACTCAATTTTTTGATTATGTTCAAATAATTGTATCTCAGTCATATATTGTCCTACATCAGTGGAAAACTGATTTAGTCAGTTTTCAGGTGATTTATTTTATTATTTTTTTTTTTTTTAATTGAACCACTTTGACACTTATGACTGGTTTCCAGGTCATATTACAATTACTACTAATATTTTCCAGTATTCTGTAACAACTGAACCCAGAAGTACATCATATGTTTACTTTTTCTTTCACAATGTAACTTTCAGGTTATTATATTTTTTTGTTACCATTCATCACTGATCTAAATATGCGCTTTACATTTTCCCGGTGTGTTTATGTTGATATTCTGAAATGACACACTTAATACATATTAAATAATTCATCCTTCACATCATCTGCCATATTTATGATTCTTGTCACTGGTTTAAGTGCAGTATACCTCCCAACCAGCTCAAACCAAAGAAATATATAATCCAGCCCCTAACTGGAATTTTTGTTTGAAAAGGTGGGGGGAAATTGCATAGACTCTGCTATCCACTCCAGAACATATACAGCTACATTAGTCTATTCCCTGGCTGCCTGTAAGACTTTGCTTCACTGTGCCTTTGTGGTGACCCCAGTTTTCATTTTTTCATTTACACACTACATGTGTAAGTAATATATGCTTCACGAGAGATCTGGACTTTAGATGTTTTCGACATCTAATGCTTAGACATATGCTGTCAAGTGTTCCTCCTAACCGTTTTGATGCATTGGATCCACCAGAAAACAAAGCATTTAACATGAATTTTAACAGTCTTAGTCTCCGTATTTGTAAATGGCGATGTAATATATCAAGATCATTATAATATCGCCATGTCTCCTGATCTGTCACAAAGCTGTAATAGCCACTGATCAATGGATCTATTGGTGTATCTCAAACGCAGATTGAGATGTCTTCATCTGCTAATAAGCTTTTTTTCCTCCCCGCCTTCACATAAATGCTTTATTTCTGCCTTCAGTATTCTCATATGCTGTGACCATAACACGGATCACTGCAAGTACCACGAATCTCAGACGGAGATCTTAATTCCCATGAATGACTGAAACCCCCCCCCAAAAAGAGTAATTTTCACACCTTTGAGCACACATAGGAGCGACAAACCAGCTGTTAAGAGAGAAAATGCCATTATTGGTATTGGTTTAATTCTGTCCCATAAATCACTCATATCAGTCTGTGTGCTGGCTTAGAGGGTGAGAATGAACCTGATTGATTAGTTCCAGAGGGACATGGCCACAAGTCATTTTGCCACCTGGAATGATTCAGCGCACTAGTTAGTCAGGTCCTATGTCAGATATTACACTCAATTTGTGCGTTTGACACATTTGCTCAGATCGTTTCTCAGATTTTAATGCGTATCTGCAAATACGTTGAGGACAAGAGCACTGAGAGTGCTTGTTAGATTGAGATCATGTTTATAATATGCAAATATTTATGAGCACAGTAACTTGTGGAGTATGAATGAGCAGCTCTTTTATGTGATTTACTACCCTCTTTCAGGGGTGTTACTTTTGCAGCGTTGCAATATTACTCGTATAGCAAATGTCTCAACACTCTACATTAAAGGAATAGTTAAAACTGAAAATTCTGTCATCATTTACTATCATTTAGAAACCTGTTTGACTTTCTTCTGTTGAACACAAAAGAAGATACTTTTAAGAAAGCTGAAAACCTGTAAGTCAATAGTTAAAATATGCATACATTCATTCATTTTCCTTCGGTTTAGTCCCTTATTTATCAGGGGTCTCCACAGTGGAATGAACCGCCAACTATTCCAGCATATGTTTTACGCAGCAGATGCCCTTCCAGTCACTTTTGGGTAAGATTAGATAGTTACATTAGTTAACATGAAGTAATGGTGAAAAACATGATGTATGATTACATTGTATGACTACATTTATTTATTGTTCAAACGATTGATATCAATTATTCTGTCCTATTCATATAAAGGATCATATCTGTTAAATCATTTTCTCACCCTAATGGATTGGTGAAAAAAAGGCTATTTGTAGGAATTCATAAAATTTCAGTCGTATGAAAATATAAACCCTAAACCCATTTTACAAAAAATTATGAATGAGACTGTACAAATTCAAATGAGCAACTAAATAAAAATGTACAAATTGAAGCTCCAGATATGGAATCTGATATGATGGCCATGCTAACCCGGGCTGCTTCGGCGGCGAGGCTGGAGATGGCTTGTCCCCCTGTTTCGCCGCCGGACCGATTAGACGGGTGTTACGTGGAGGATAAGAAGGGGAAACCCTCTAAGCCTCCCGCACCTTTTTCTGCCCGGTCTGTGTGCGCTCCGCCCTCACCTTCCTCGATGACGGAGCAGCCAGGGGGTACGAGGCGAATCCCCAGGTCGAGTGTGCTAGCGCAGTCAATCTTGCCCGTGTGGTGCCCCTTCTTGGCGTGGTTAGCCTCGGCTCCCATCCAAAGCGTGTAGGTTGTCTGTGTCCCTCGAGGCCAGAGCCTACACTGCTGCGGGCCAGGCTGCTTCCGTTTTGCTTGCTATGGCTGGCGCAAGCGTTGGCCCAGCGGCACGAGGAAGGTTCCCACCCAGGCTTAATGCACTACGCACTGCAACCGACTTTGCTCTGAAAACACCAGGTCAGCTGCGAGTGCCGTGGTAAGGACGATGACCAGGAACGCCACCTCTGGCTAAACCTGGCAGATATGCGTGACGTTGACAAAGTTTGCTTTCTTAACACACCCATATCTTAGGCTGGCCTGTTCGGCGACACCGAGGTGAGTTCACCCAGGAATTCACTACGGTAAAAGAGCCGTCAAGTGCGATCGGCGGGCTTCAAAAACCGCCCTCCTCGTCGAACCGTCCACTTTGGCACTCGTCTGTGGCTCTAAAATCTGCTCTGCCGCCCTGTCCGTTCAACCGGTTAAGCGGCAGCGTCGAGCACCCCAAAGACGATCACCGCCTCCTGCCTCAGGGCGCCGCTAAGTCCGGTACGGACAGCGAAGCGTCCCTGAGACGGGCCACTTGGAGAAAAGGAGGTTTGCTCTTTCCCCGGCGGAGGGTCAGGCATGGCCGTATGGCTTCCAAATTTTATAAAGAGCAATTTTTCCTTTCTCCGGGTGTGATAGCTCGAACACTGCCAGTATGGGACTCTATGCCTTCCAGCTCGCAGGATCGGTGCTCTTCGCCACAGGCTGTGAGAGTGCCAGAGAACGGGCTCCTTTCTCTTGCACTCCCAGCTGCCCTGCGGGCTCTTGGGACGAAGTTAAGATTAAACCTCTTAACTCCCGCTCTTCCTCGGGACGTGCGCCTCCGGGGGTGAGCTCTCCCATCCCGTGCTGCCCCACCGCTTGTGCGTCAGTGATTGCGCTGATGATGTCACTCGCGTGGGCTCTGCCAGCCTGGTTAGCGCTACCCAGCCCGTCGCGATGGCTCATTTGGACAATCAGACTCGGCTATGCGATTCAGTTCGCTAAACAGTCCCCCAAGTTCACGGGCGTGTATTACACCAGGTGTCAGCCCTGTGTCCACCCCTGTCTTGCGCGAGGAGATTGCTGACCTCCTGGCGAAGGACGCAATTGAGTCGGTTCCTCCAGCCGAGATGAGGTATGGGCTTTTTAGTCTGTACTTCATTGTACCTTAAAAGAGCGATGGGTTATGACCAATCCCATTTCTGCGCGTTTTGACCCACTGCCTTACAAGCAGCTGCTCAGAATGCTCATGCAGAAGCACATCCCCCGGTGTGTCCATCCTCAGGATTGGTCTGCAGCGATAGATCTGAACGACATGTATGTTCATGTCTCCATTTTCCCACGCCACCGGTTTGCGTGCGAGGGTCGAGCATGGTAGTACAAAGTCCTCCCTTCCGGGCTCTCCCTGTCTCCGCAGGTTTTCTGCAAGCAGGTTTTCACCAAGCTTGCAGAGGATGCTCTAACGCCCCTTTGGCTCGCGGGCATCTGCATACTCAATTATCTGGATGACTGGCTTTATAGATCAATTGGTTATGTACAGGGACTGGGTGCTCCGGCACCTCGACCTGTTGGGGTTTCGGGTCAACCGAGAAAAGAGCAGGCTCACCCCCGTGCAGAGCATCTCTTTTCTCGGGTTAGAGCTGGATTCGATCACCATGCCGGGCTGATGCTGACCTGTCTGAGAGGATTCGACAGGAAAACTGTGGTCCCACTGAGATTATTTCAGAGGCTCCTAGGGCATATGGCATCCGCAGCCACTGTCACCCCACTCAGGTTGCTCCATATGAGACCGCTTCAGCATTGGCTTCATGATCGGGTCCACAGACGCGCATGGCACGTGGGCACGTACTGGGTGACTGTCACTCCACTGTGTCCAGGCATGTCGTCGTTCCGACGGATGCTTCCAGTATGCGCTGGGGGGCCGTGTGTTGTGGGCATGCAGCTGCGGGTCCGTGGAAGGAACCCGGTTGCATTGGCATATTAATTGCCTGGAGCTGGTGGCAGGGTATCTCGCACTGCGCCATTTTTTTACCGGTGTTAGAAGGGAAACACATACTGGTCAGGACGGACAGCACGGCGGCGATGGCGTATATCAACCTCACGGGGGGTATCCGCTCTCGCCGCATGTCCCAGGTTGGCCCACCGGATAGTGGATGCCATCTCCCTCGCTTTTCAGTCCCAGGGTGAGCCACGTCCCCCGTGAGTGAGAGCACACTTGACTAAGAGTATCGCCTCCTCTTGGGCGTGAGCGTGGCACCTCTCTAACAGACATCTGTAGAGCTGCGGGCTGGGCAACACCTAATACATTTGCAAGATTCTATCTTTGAGTGGAACCGATTTTTCTCACGTGTGTTAGATAACGCCAGTGAATGAGGAAATTCGGTACAGTGTTGAAACACGCTTGCTGCGCCATTTGGCGAACTGTACAGAGTTCCTCCGAGGCCCCCAGCAGCTGACTCAGCGGAGGAGTTGGGTGCCTGGCCCATTACGTTGTTGGCATGCCCGCTCGGTCAGCCTGCATTCTGGGTATAGGTGCCTGCTATGTGCAATCCCCACTGGCGATCCCATATGCTTCACTCAGCCACGGTATAGTTCCCCCCGCTTCAGACGGGTCCGTGTCTTCCCTCCCCGCTAACCATCCTTCATATGTGTACTCCCCCTTCTCAGGGTTAGTCCATATGTCTTCCTGCCACCAGGTCACCCCATTTGGGCAGCAGGTGGCCTCCGCAGCGTCCTCCCCATTCGGGACTGACACGCTTCCTAACGTATTTAAAAAAAATTCCTAGAACTTAACTAGGTGTATTTTTTACGACTCCCCAAAAAATATAAATAAGCCTTAAGCGCTTCACAGGTAAGTAAGGGCCAGGGGACACGTTTGAGGGCTGCGTCTCTGGTGATGATGGTGCACTCACGCCGGAGCCTGGCGAACCTCTCACCAGTGACGTGTTAAGGTTCAATCACTGTGGCGTTTTCCATACATTTCCCCATAGTGGAAGTTTTTCCACATAGCATTGAAGTTCCCCTCCCGCTGGGGTACGTAACCCTCGTTCCCTGAGGGGCTGAACGGAAATGCTATGTGCCTTCGCCACAGTGATTGCGCCTTAGCTGACAGCTGTAATTTGGCTTCTTCAGCTAGAAAAGGTGTTTTTGCGACGCACAGCTGGCATTCTTATTCACTAACTGATTGTGATTGCTGCCAGCTGTGTGTGTTGACAACGCCAACTCATTGGCATTTCATTGGCCCGTTTTATTTCTCTTCAGATGATTGGCTTTCTGACAAAATCCCCATAGTGGAAGTTTTTCCACATAGCATTTCCATTCCCCCCCTTGGGGAACGAGTGTTACATAGTAACCGTAACATTATGTTTAAAATAAATAAAGTGTTACCTATTATACTTTGGATTGTAATGATTTAAAAGTAAAGGTTTACTGAAATAAAAATAATTGGATTAAGTTTTGATATATGAAAACTGTACATAAGTAGAGTAATGAAATAAAAATGCTTTGCAACTGTCCACCGCTGGTAGCCTACTTTAACAGTATATGCTTTGTATGCACAGTATCTGTAACATTCTCTTTGTTTTCCTTGGCTTTTGAGACCTCACTTCACCTTACCTCACCTCATATGACTTGCATGCTTTTTCACACACAGTATGGTATGTTTTAGTCACTAGATAGAAAGCAAAAGGGCTTCCTAAAATGTATTTATAAAAAAAATTGAATCACATACATATAACAGGTGCTTTTTTTTAAGAAATGTATAATTTTATTGATAAAATTCTTTATAGTGTTGGTATTCATAATCTGGCCTTTCACACTGAAATCCTAAATCTTTGCTACCAGTTTCCTTTGCAGTTGTCCCTACATTTTTACACTAAACTCAAACAAATATTTAGTTTTTAACCCATTAGGTTTTTCAATTATATTTAAATGACACTTTTTTTAGCCAGTGGTTATTTGCAAGCAGTGCAGTTGTCCCTAATCTTTTACACTAAACTCAAACAAATATTGTGTTTAAATATGGACAACCCTGATGCTGTTTTCTTTTTTCAATAAAAAATTTATTAAACTTTACACATTACAGTAACCCAATGGTTATTTGCAAGCGGTACTTCTGCAGTTGTCTCTGCATTCTAACACCACACTCAAAAACATATATAGTTTTTTTGGGTGAAATATTGTCAAACCCAGCATTGGGTATTTTTTTTCAAGAACGTTTAAATTACACTTTGTAATTCCCAATGGTTATTTGCAAGCAGTATTTCTGCAGTTGTCCCTACATTCTAACACGACACTCAAAAAAATATTGTGTTTTTAACCCAACACTGGGTCAAATAAGGACAAACCTTTAACCCAGTGTTGGGTCAAATAATATAAACCCAATGCTGGGTTATGGCTTCCAATACATTTAAAAGACACTTTTTAACCCAATGGTTATTTGCAAGCATTGTTTCTGCAGGTGTCTCTACATTCTAACACTACACTTAAAAAAATATTGTTTTTATCCCAACATTGGCATATTCATTCATTCATTTTCTTTTCAGCTTAGTCCCTTAATTAATCAGGGGTCGCCACAGCGGAATGAACTGCCAACTTATCCAGCATATGTTTTACGCAGCAGATGCCCTTCCAGCTGCAACCCATCACTGGGAAACACCCATACACTGTCATTCACACACATACACTACGGACAATTTAGCTTACCCAATTCACCTATAGCGAACCAGCGACCTCCTTGCTGTGAGGCGACAGCGCTACCCACTGCGCCACCACGCCGCCAACATTGGAATAGTTTTTTTCAATTAAATCACACTTAAATTACACTTTCTAACCCAATAGTTGGGTTTGCCCATAAGTGTTTTGTATTGCAATACTGAGTTAACACTGCAAAAGTTGTTCTAATGCTGATTCAGAGTTTTATAACATTAATTGAGTAAAAAATGGGTGTCATCCCTCCTCAATTACAAGTGTGAAATGCTCATTTACCCCGGGTTGTTTAGACGGATGAATTGATGATAAGCATAATGTGAAAAAACTTCTTTCTCCTTTATTTGTCCCTGTCCTTTTACATAGCTTTTAAAAACCCTCCACAATGTAAAATGTTCAGGATGAGGAGCTTGTTTTCTTTCTTGTTCTCCCTTTCTCTAGCTCGTTGTGGTCAAACAGCCAGCATAATTCAGCGGTGGTTAACCAAAAGTCATGCTTTAGTCAAATTTGTGGGAACCCGAGGGTGCATTTTAATATCACAGCCATGTTTTAATCCAAACTCTTTTCCCATAGACTTTCTTAGGTCTGGTCCAGATCTGCCATCTGACGTCTGGTCATTGAGTGGTTGATGTTCTTCCAAAACGTTGTCCCTGTCCTTCTAAATAGCAGAAGGAAAATCAAGAGTATAAGAGAGTGAAACAAGAACCCTGGCACGGGACCTTTGGTTATTCTTAGAGGAAGAAGGGAATGAGTAAATGTCTGAAGCAGCTAATATGAGCCCACTCTATTAAGTAGAGTATTATTCACACAAAAACCCACACCAGCAGTTGTGGAAAGGTAGACACCATGGAGGAAAATAAAACGGAATGTGCCTTGAATGTGGAAATAAAGTTGGAGTTGGATCACAGGTGTCATCCAATAACACTAATCACGCTTTTGGATGATACATACTGTCAGAGACTCTTCTAAACACACTGAATTTAGCTGTGATTGTACTGTAACTGCCTGGATAGCAGACATGTGTTAATGCTTTTAGCACAAGGGATCTGTCTTTAAAAAACGTTTCCAAAAAGTTCAGTGAGAGTTTTGGTGCTAGGAGTAAATCTAACTAATGCCTTATCCGTTACAATGTTTAAAGAAGCAGTTATTGACAATGACAACCCATAATTACAACTGGACCGTGGCTCCAAAAAAGCTGTTTTTAAAGATAGGATTTCTTACTGTTCTTTAAAGATTAGGCAGAAACTGACAATGTGTGGATATTTATTATAAATTATGTACTTGTCTGCATTTTTATTTTAATTCACATGACTTCATATGATGTCATATGTGCATTTGTGCTAGGGTGTATGTAGGTGGTCAGGGAGAGTTTCTAAATGAATATCATTGAATTCAGTGGTCAGTGCAGAGATTGAATGTGTTGAGGTAGCAGTTTTGAACGTGTTTTTTAGTATATCAGGTCATTCATTCATTAATTAATTAATTCTTAAATAAATAAATAAACTTTTATATTTACAGTAAAAAAAAGAAAGCCGTTTGCCAATAGATTTTATACTGTTTCACAGTATAAAACAACATTTTAGATTTAACTAAATTAACTTCAATTTAAAATAAAAAACAAAACATTTCTCATTAACTGAAACAATGTTAAGATTTCAGCCAATTCAAGTATTATTATCTGTTGTGAAACTACATAATGAGATATAGAATGTTCACAATAAGCATTGCAATAATGCAGTAAACATTATTATAATAACATTAGATAACATAAACCCTGCTGTACATAACTGATAAGAAAAAACTAAGGAATGTTAATTTGTAGTTGTTCACTACATGCCTATATAAAGAAACTTTGTCAATTGATTTAAAGAATTTAGCAAAAACAAACATGGCTGTAAAAATGGACAAACAAGTAGATGAGATTTCCTGTTTGGTGTGATTGCTTTTAATGTCTTCGACAAACTCTATAGAGAAACTTAAACAATCATAAGGTAGTATTACTGATAAAGCTTATTTCAGGGATTTAACAAAGATTTAATAAATAAATAATTAAATAAATAAACTAATTGAGTTTTGGACAATGAAATCAGAAGTGCTAAAATACTAACTTAATGTGCTTTCTTGATTTTGGCCTAACAAAGATTTCTAGATAAAATGAACGCTACAGGCAGTATTACACCACCAACATTTTTACACTAATAATATTTATATGGACAATATTATTGATGAATAAATAGTTATTTTCATGCAGTGAAAATTTGTACAATACTAGTGTAAATAATTACCACAAAACAACTAGATGGTGTTTATGATATGTAATCAAATGCATTTGCCTTACTTTTATATCTCCATATTGACAGCTTTTCTGTTCATGGTCAGTTTCCTTGGTAGCTGACTTTGTACAGTGTTGTATTTGAGATGCAGAGCACTCAGGTTTGAGCATTGTAAAATCAAGGTAACAAGGTAATTAAGGCACTTCTCTCTTACGTTTGCTTTTGAAAACACTATTGGTTGTTTTTAGGGAAGGAGGTCAGTGGTTCGATTGGTTGTCTAGACGACACAAGCACCACCTTCTCATGAACATGTACAAGAAGAATGCTATTTCAGATTCACAAAAATGTAAACAGTGCCCTCTAGTGGATTTGTCATCTGAAACGTGCAATGAAACGTAACGTAAACTGTAGACTGAAGCATGTATTTCATATGAGCCTGTTGCAACAACCAAGCACTTTTAAAATGTATATGCCTCAATTTAAAGTGAAGACTGTCTTTAACAACAAAAGAACTCTAACGAAGAACTGAGAATCAAAAAATGAATTAAAATTGACAGAAAATTTTAACTTTATATTTAAAATCAATAGCTGTCTCTTTATATTTTTGAGAGCATAGAGAGGCTGAGTTGATTATGTAGTTTGCATGCTTTTGGGGACAGGAGGGAGCTAAAGATTTCTTTTTGTGTGGTTTGGTCACTGTAACTGGTGGAATTCTCTGTATGGCATCATGCAAAGTTTTTTCTGTTCAAACTTACAAAAGGTTTATCAGTAATTCCAACGCTATCTCATAACAATTCAAAACTTTTTGATTTAGTGGCTAATTCATATGAATTCGTACAATCTCATGGAATGTACATTTTAGTACGATTTGCTCATCTCCCAGTGACTCCTTTTAAAAATCACATATTTGTATGACTGAACTTGTATGAATATGTAAGATTTAGCCAATAAGCAGACAAAAGGTAAAATAGTTATGTTTCCTTGTGAGATCGGGCTGGTAATTCTTAAAGAATTCTGTTTCTGTACAGAAAGTGAAGTTGTACAATGCTATGGATAACTGCAACTGGTGTTCATTTTGTGTCTCAAATATAGGTCATTTGCACAAGTTTCATACAAATGGAATCATCTTCATTAAAATGGCATTAGAGTTAATTTGGGAAAACTGTAATATTTGTAGTGGTGATATTGTTGCTTTTCTAATTGTCAATCAACTTTTTGATTATAATACGCTTTATAATTTCTTTCCTCATATATTTATTTGACACTTAATAAACTGTTAGTTTATGATTAAGGTCAACAAACATTTTTTTGAAAACTGTTGCCAACATTTTTTAATCAGGCCAAGGTTGAGGATGCTCCTGGATGTCTCGAATTTTACTCTCCCCTTCGCCAAGGGGTTTTCCCCTGGACATGCGTGCTCCATTCCTCTAAATGAGACCTGATTTACTGTCTTGTAAACACATAGGAAGTAGCATTGAGAATGGTTTAACAAAGTCAATAAAAGCAGATATCATTCCTGGTATTGGGCGTGCATGTGGTCTCTCTTATGCACGCACCCAGCACACTAAAGCAAACACACACTTCTGTGCCTTGTGCTCCCCCTTTCTTCTGTTTTTCTGTTCTGGGCTGGAAAGAACGATTGCTTTTGCAGGCCTACCTGCAAGTTTGCTTTGAGTCTTTCTCTTTTTCATCTGGGTGCAGAAAAGTGGCCCCTGGTGTCCAAACAGCTGTGTAGACCTGGGAGGGAAAGAGGCTTGAAAAAGGGACGAGAAGAAAGAGGAAATTCAATGGACCTCAGGGACTCTCCTTTTCTGCCTCTTTCCCGCTCTTTCTCCAGCTCTCTCCTCTCCGTTTCTCTCTTCACATCCCCCCTTTTCTCTCCCTCTCTGTCTTATTTCACTTGTCCTCCAACTTTGACTTGCAGCTCTACATCTCCTCCCATCTCCCAACTTATTTCGTACTTTCTCTCTCTCTCTCTCTCTCTCTCTCTCTCTCTCTCTCTCTCTCTCTCTCTCTCTCTCTCTCTCTCTCGCTCTGTGTGCTCCTAAAACAGCTTTAGGCCTCTGAAAGATGAGATAGAAATGATTTTTTAAATCCTAAACTTTTTTGTCCCAGGTGCATCATCGATCAGACCCGCTAGTGTGATTATGTTTCCAAACTTCGAACTGCTTTGAAAACCCCTCCAGAAAGAGATTTGTTTTTTTAGTTTGAGTATAGTGGTGGAAACCCCATTTTCTTTAGACCTGGAAAGGCATATTTATATTTACAGTTATGGGGATTAACAGGGTTATGGGGTTACTGTCTAGTTTTGTCCAGTTTATTCATGCACTGCAAAAAAAAAAAAAAAAGAAGAAGTTTCTCAGTTAGAGTTTTTGTCTCATTTCTGGTCTAAATATCTTAAAATTCTTAAATCAAGAAACATTCATTCATTTTCAAATAATCTACCAATGAAGTTAGAAAAATTACAATATTTTGGTTTTGAAATAAGATTATTTTACTTGTAACCCACTGGCAGTTTATTTTTTTGTGTATGGAAAAACTCACTTAAAGCAGATTTTTTTTTTATAGAAAATGCTTCTTAATCTTAGAAACTGCACTAGAAACAAAATAAAAACTCTTAGTAAGGAAAATATTTTTTGCAGTGCAGTTTGGTGACAGAACCCTGACACTCCTCTTTATCTCATGGGAGTGCAAAACTAGCACTTGTGCTTCACATTGGCCGGTGATTTCGTGTTGTTACGTTTTATGAACACACAGAGCAGTGGTGGAGGATGTACACAAATAAGACACTTGAGTACGGATACAATAACCACTCTGATAATTCATAATAATTCAAGTGAAAACGTGAAACCGCATTCACATGCTGAACCTCTTTTGAGCTTGTAAAACGAGTGAACCATGTACTGGAGACTCACTCTGAACGAATCATTTGAATCAGTTCAGTATTGTTCAATGAGTTGATGACTGGTGAAGAGATGTCAGTCAGAAGAGATGTGTATTAAACAATTAAATTAAAGATTGACATCTGTTCATGAGTCAGTAACGCACTGTTCAGAGTGAGTCTCCACAAATTGAACACCACTGTCTCATCTCCGAGAAGAAAACAAATTCTCCTCTTCAAAATAACCCTTTACTTAGCTTCAAAATTCATTGGAGAAACAAATTCACTAATTTGTTTTGGAACATAGTGAAGTAAAATAGTGTCCTAAAATACTCTGATTAAGTACAAATACTTAAAATATGTACTTAAGTACTGTTGAATAGCATTAGTAGTACAGGGTAGTTTATTTACTTTATTAAAGTAAAAGATCGTCATACAGGTAAGGGTCAAACAGGCACAGGAAGCAGCAAAAGGGGTAATCCAAAAAGGGTAAATCCAATGAACAGGCAGAGGTCAGGGCAGGTGGCAAAACCAACAAGATTCAAGAAGTGACAATACAAAACCATATACAACATACAGGAACAAGGAAACACTAGGTAATGCACACTGAAACAGATGTACAAGACTGAGCCAAAACGAGTGTGAATGTAGTGCTTATATGGCATGTGTGTAATGTCTCCAACTGTCTGTGAGGATCAGAGTCCGCATTGATATCAGCTGTATATGGTTGATTAGCACAATGCATGATGTAATATAATGTGCATTTATATAGCTTATTTATTGTGTATGGCCATACACTCAAAATGCTTTATAATCATGTCAGAGGGACTTTCCTCACCACCACCAGTGTGCAGCATCCACCTGAAGGATTCGATGGCAGCCACAGGACAACGGGGCCAGTGACTGACCACACACAAGCTACAGGTGGAGGAGAGACAGTTATACAACCAATTCAATTAATGTGGATGACTGGGAGGCTGATGAAGGTAATTTGGCAAAAGGGTTACACCACTACTCTTTTTTCGAGAAGTGCCATGGGATTTTTTTAATGACCACCTAGAGTCAGGATCTTAGTTTTAACATTTTATGCGAGAAATGGTGCTCACTGAGAGTATAATGTCTTCATCACTATACTGGGGCACTAGGACTCACACAGACTCCCCTGCAGGCCTCACCAACACCCCTTACAACAGCAACCTAGATCAGCCCTGTTTATTTTCAGTGAGCAAG
Organism: Danio jaintianensis; assembly: GCA_903798115.1. Taxonomy (NCBI): domain Eukaryota; kingdom Metazoa; phylum Chordata; class Actinopteri; order Cypriniformes; family Danionidae; genus Danio; species Danio jaintianensis. Next base: position 19,972,342 of record CAIGQV010019186.1, read on the forward strand.
TGAGGTGTCATCACTTTTGCAGTGATGGACAAGGAAATTCTTATGATTTCATTCTTATGAAAACATATGATTTTTAAAAGGAGGTTTGCCCCCAAACCCCACCCCATATTGAGCAAACGAGCAAATCGTCCTTAAATGTAGTGATGGGACTACACTAAACTAAGTTTTTCAAATCTTCTAAAAAAGAGAACCAATTGCTTTGGAAAAAGATTTACACCTGGTGGTCAACACCATCTAAATTCAACAGACAAAACATCTAATACAATTGACTTTTTCAAACATATTGCAATGTGGAGATTACAGACAGGAAAGCAGAGAGAGTAGAAGGATCGACAAAAAAACTAAACAAAAGCCTGAATTGGGACTCGGATCACTATGAACTGTATGCTGTGTCAATAGACGTACCACATGGCTATAAGCACCAAATTATAAATTGAAACTAATATCATCTAATATGCTTAAATATTAAGTGTCTGTATAATATGTATTATCTTATAAATTATAAGTTTAAGTTTATAAGACTTATAGCTTATTGTTTGTTCCATGGTGGGCTCTGCTAAACAGGCCAACAAGAGACAATTAATAACTATTTTTCCTTTTACAAATGTCTCATTAAAACGTCTACAAACCTGTGAAACTGAAAATATATATAAAATGTTAAAACACTTCCATATGTTCCAACTATTTATAATTTGTGTAAATTAGTATTTCTGTCATGAACACTCTAGGGATTTAGCATGGTAATGAATATGTATATGGCAATGTTGATGTATTTAGTCTTGGCGGTATAGATCTGCTACGCTGCTGCTGCTTTGATTATTATGGCAGAGCAAGTACCGAGACCTGCTACGGCCAGTGTATACACAGACATGCCATCTGAGAATATAACACGCTGCTGCTCCAAACAATATATACATGTAACCCCCGTAGCAGATCTAAACACAGGTAGAGCTGGGGTGGAGGAGGGTCTCCGAAAACACGCCACAGCTTAACAGCGTAAAATGAGGTGGAGCATTTAAACAACAACCTTCTCCTGCACCATGTAGTTGATGAATCAGGAGCAGATTAGGTGACCTATCAGCCTGTGCATCACAGAGCAAGAGCAAGTACCGAGACCTGCTACGGCCAGTATATACACAGACATGCCGTCTGAGAATATAACACGCTGCTGCAAACATAATATATATGTAACCCCCCAAAACAAGCAAGAGAACAAGACAAACAAACCAAATGTAACTGATTATGCATGGCAAACATGGCATGAACAAGAGTAGGAAGCATTGCCAATGAGATAACACTAGACATGTTTATTTAGTTCTTTGCCACCATGGGCTATGGGACTGCATGTTTTCTATCTATGTGTACCTGGGCTACCTCGCCGACTGGTTACGATAGTGAACTAGAGTATGTATGCCTGGGCAACCTTGCCAAATGGCTTAACACTAGTAAACTTGACTATGTGTGAGCCTTGGCTACTTTGCTAACCTTCTTAACGCTAGTGAACTAGATTATGTGTGAGCTTTGGCTACTGCCAACTGTCTTATCATAGTGAACTATATAATGTGAGCCTGGGCTGCCTTGCCCACCAGCTTAGCATAACACAAGAAGTGTTCTTGTAGCAGTGTAACGAAACTTAAAATAATGTGTTACTTTATTGTTTATGATTTAGAATGTTTTTTTTGTTTGTTTTATTTTGTATATGGTTTGATTTTTGTTGAATGAATTAAGTTATGGTTGGGGACTTTAATTATGACATCGAGATTACGGAGCCTACCAGATATATGACGCGTGTAGTAATGAACGTTAAGTTAAAGGACTCAGCTCAACGTGTAGCAGACAAACGAGTCGGATGAACTGGATAAGGAAGGGAAGTCCGGTTTGTTTGCATGGACCACAGTGAGTACTATGGATTGAACTGTTTATCAGATGAATTCTGAATGGACAAATTTGCCTTAGGTTTCGTATTTATGCTTGCAATGGACATTGGCGTATATTCACTTTACTAATGGATTGAATATTAATCGGTTTCACATTTAAGTGTTGATATCTTAATGATGTGTTGAGTTTGTATTTTTTCCTGATTATCACACTGACTGCATACTGAATGTGAATGTTACCGTTATTTTGTTCTTTAAGTGTAAATATATAGGGAAAATGTCGAAGTCAGACGCAGGTGTAAATGATCTAAATAAGCAAAATGATGATTGTACTGAAACGCAAAGTGAAAGTGTACGTCGTTTAAAACGCATTTCCGTTCTCACTGAAAACATGCAGACATACCAACAAGAAGAGTCACAAAAAAGAAAAAAAAGAATTACTCATTTGTATGATAAATGGAAAGTTGAGGCCCATAGTGCTCGTGAACGTCTTAAAACTGATATTACAGTGACCCAATTAGCTATGGTAATTGATGACTTAGAGGCAGCAAAAAACAATGTTCTAAGGGAGTACGATGATTTTAGAAATCGTGTGCTACCTACTATGGAAATGAGGTGAAAAATTGATGCGTGTGAAGCTGTCACCGCTGATATTATTAAAATCATTCATGAAAGGATATCAGATAAAGAGTTTGACGCTGAAAGGGAAAGGGCATGCCTTCAAATGTTGTTAGATCATAAGAATGCGCACTTGATTTTTGGGGCAACTGTTTCATGTGTCAGTCAAGGGGCTAGCAGTCATTCCAGTCAATGTTCTGTTATTTCAAGTTTGGCAGCTAAGAGAGTAGATGCTGCTGCAAATTTGGCGGCTAAGCAAGCTGTTTATGATTCTTTATTAGAAGAAACAAAACATAAGGAAAGGATACAACAGTTGGAAGAGCAGCATAACAAGGCTATTGAAGCTGAAGTGAAAGAATTAGAGCTGATACAAGCACAAAAGGATGTAAAAGCTGTGCAAGCGAAGTTAGAGGTTTATGACAAAGAGATGGTTAATATGCAATTTAATCATATTCAGAATGTGTCAAGATTAAAGGGAAGCAAAACTTTTCTTTGGTAAATCTTGAAAGGAAGCAAGATGCGTCTCAGAAATCACCTCAAGCGACTCTAAAGTATACAGCATCACAAACTCAGGTAGCTTCTGAAATGCCCATTTCAGCTTTGGTCTTTCAAGGTAGTCTTGCCCTAAGTCGGTTGCCAGTACCGGAACCTCCAGTTTTCACAGGAGATCCTATTCGATTTATTGAGTGGAAATTCTCATTCATTGCACTTATTGAAGGAAGATGCACCTCGTCTGCTGAAAAACTGTTTTATCTTAAGAGGTACATGAGCAGCCCCGTTAATAAAGCTTTGGAGGGCATTTTCTTTAGGACCGATGACGAAGCATATCACGATGCCTGGGAGAAACTAAATGGTTGCTATGGTCAGCCATTTGCCATTCAAAGGGCCTTTAGAGAAAAATTGGCTATTTGGCCAAAAATTTGTTCAAAGGATGCAATGGGTCTCCAAAACTTCTCCGACTTTCTAAGTGCATGTGAAAATGCCATGCCTCATGTCAAAGGCCTTCAGATTCTGAATGATTACCAAGAAAACCAAAAACTTGTTCAGAAGTTACCTGACTGGGCAGCTAGTCGATGGAATCGACAAGTCACGTTTAAGTTTTAAGTCAAGATCAAGGAGTTGACTTTAAGGAGTTCTGTGCATTTGTGTTAGCAGAAGCAGATACGGCTTGCAATCCGGTAACTTCCTATCAAGCTCTCCATGCTTTAAGTCCCATTGTTGACAAACTCACTTTGAAGGAGACTAAAAGGAATAAGGCTTTAAAGTTTTTAACACTCAAATGAAACATGAAATTCAGAAATCATTTAAACCAGAAATTAGAATTCCTTGTCTGTTGTGCCAACAAGGTAATCATCAGCTCAATAACTGTTCTGACTTCTATAGTAAATCGTTCAAGAGCAAAAACTTTGTTATGATTTGTAAATGTCGTTATCATCTTGCATGTGATGTTTGTAAAAGAAAGCATCCTACATGATGTTAACATTGTAAGAAGAATGAAGTCAGAACCTGTGACCGAGTCTTCTTTCTGAAGTATTCCTAATAACAGCATGAATGCAGTAACTTTAAGTGTAGCGGGTGAAGGGCAGACTGCAAATACTTCAATGATTTTCAACTAAGGAGAACCCTAATTGCGAAAAACTTGTGTATGCGCTGCTTGACTCCCAAATCGATACCACATTCGTTGATCAAGAAATAAGTAATTTTCTCAAGGCACAATCAAGTCCAGTAAAACTGAAACTAACTACTTCTGCTTGGTAAAGATACCATTGTACAAAGTGAGAGAGTATTAGGATTACAAGTGTAAGCGTATGAGTCTGGTAGTTTTGTCAAGATCAAGGAGTTGACTTTAAGGAGTTCTGTGCATTTGTGTTAGCAGAAGCAGATACGGCTTGCAATCCGGTAACTTCCTATCAAGCTCTCCATGCTTTAAGTCCCATTGTTGACAAACTCACTTTGAAGGAGACTAAAAGGAATAAGGCTTTAAAGTTTTTAACACTCAAATGAAACATGAAATTCAGAAATCATTTAAACCAGAAATTAGAATTCCTTGTCTGTTGTGCCAACAAGGTAATCATCAGCTCAATAACTGTTTCATACTTTTGTGGCAAATCATGTACAGAGGATACAGCTTAGCACATCCCCACAACAATAGAGGTATGTCCCTTCCAAAGAAAATCCTGCTGATCATGCCTCGAAAGGCCTGAATGTTCAACAATTGCTGTTGTCAATCTGGTTTTCCGACCCAAAGTTTTTATGGAAGAAAAACTTACCGAATCCAGTAGAGACAAAGGTAGAGCTCTCCATGGAAGATCCAGAGGTGAAGATTGCGCAAGTCTTGAAAACGGAAGGCACTGACGAAGTGAATTTGATCGATCGCTTGTCTAAATTTTCTTCATGGTCATGAGCAATTAGAGCTGTTGCTCGACTTATGAGGAGAGCCAACAAAGATAAGTCAGATCATTTAAGCACTACATCCAAACGACAAAAGGCTGAATTGCCTATTATTAAATGCTTGCAAGGTCATGTTTATAAGAATGAATTGAAGAAGCTAGAAAAGGGAATAGATGTTTCATCTCAATCTGAATTGTATCCTTTTCGTTCATTCATTGACTAAAACGGAGCGCTAAAGGTGGGAGGTCGACTTCATCACTCTGTTCAGAGTCTTTAAAATATCCTGACATTATTCTAAAGAACCATTCTGTTACGAAAATGATCATTGCACATTTTCATGAAAAGATCAAACATCAAGGAAAGGGATTTACCATTAATGAAATTAGATCTTGTGGAAATTGGACTCCAGGAATTGGTAGAGCTGTTGCTTCTTATATCAAAGGATGTGTTACATGTAGAAAACTTAGAAGATCTACAGAGGTGCAAAGAAAATTGCTGATTTGCCATCAGAGCGAGTAAACCCATCACCTCCATTCAAGTATACTGGTATGGATTGTTTTGGACCATTCTTTGTTAAACAGGGAAGGAGTGTATGCAAGCGGTATGGCCTACTTTTAACTTGTTTGTGTTCAAGCTCTGTGCATATTGAAATGCTACGGACATGTCAACGGACTTTTTTCTTAATGAGTTACGCTGTTTTATTGCCATCAGGGGTGCTGTACAGCAAATTCGACTTAAAACAAACAAACTTTGTGGGTGCAAAAAATGAATTCAAAAGAGCACTTGAAGAAATTGACACCATGAGATTGAGAGTATTCTTGTCCGAAAAACAATCTGACTTTGTGATGAATGCGCCGCATGCTAGTCATGCTGGTGGAGTATGGGAGTGTCAGATCAGAACTGTGAAGTCAAGTTTTAAATTCTGTACTCTCACTTCATTCAGTACGATTGAACGACTCTGAGAACTTTTCTTTATAAACTATGGCGATAGTGAATAGTAGACCTCTCACTGTTGACTGTTTGACTGACCCTGACAGTTTGAGACCAATCACTCCTAATCATCCACTTACATTAAAGTCAACGGTTGCTTTACCCCCTCCAGGAAACTTCAAGGAAGATGCATTTGCTCGTAAAAGGTGGAGACAAGTGCAGCATTTATTGGAACAGTTCTGGAGTCGCTGGCAGAAAGAATATCTTGCAAATCTAGCTGTCAGACAAAAATGGCACGTTCCTAAGAGAAATATTCAGATTGGTGATATTGTTATCGTGAAAGATGATGATTTGCCAAGAAATCAGTGGAGATTGGGCAGAGTAAAAGAGACTACCGTTAGTACTGATGGATTAGTTAGAAAAGCCAAAATATGTCTAGGCGATCCAAAACTTGATATGAAAGGCAAACGTATTTGCAAACCTTCAGTAACTGAAAGGCCTATACAAAAACTTGTACTGTTGCTAGAGTCCAATTAGTGTCCCAATGTTATTCTCTTTTATGGGAGTAAAAAAATGGTGCTTTGCATAGAGTTTGTTTACTGTGAGTTCTAGAATGTTTATATATGGAAATCATTCATGTTTTATATGTACTGTATGATTTGGTGGGAGTGTAACAAAACTTAAAATAATGTGTTACTTTATTGTTTATGATTTAGAATGTTTTTTTTTATTTTTTATTTTTTTATTTTGCATATGGTTTGATTTTTGTTGAATGAATTAAGTTATGGTTGGGGACTTTAATTATGACATCGAGATTACGGAGCCTACCAGATATATGACGCGTGTAGTAATGAACGTGAAGCAAAGCACACCAGGCATGGAATGCTAGGTGAAACACGGTAAAAAGGCACGGGACTGATTTACGGATTCCCCGTTTATGAGATTTAGCTCCTGGTTTAAGGGAAAATTAGGTAATTTGAATTTTGATTTTGTTTGTTTTTTCTTTAGTTCTTATGGTGATTCATGATGCAATGATGCGTAATAGTTCTATGGAATGTGACCAATAAATGAATCATGAACCATCAGTGAAAGACTTAATCATCTTTTAACCAGGATGCTACAAGCAGGCTGATAGAAATAACCCAGCAATCACCTGAGGAGTATAATTAAATTATGGTTATGAATTGCCTGAAAAACTCTAGCTGTGCATATAGCCCACTGCCACTGTTTCTATTGTTAATATAGGTAACGGTTATCTTATGTGATTCCTATAATCAGAATTTAGTAAATTTAACATGAGTCTTAGTTTATGATATTTCTTTCGATGCAATAAAATTCAGAAGGTGAGAACAAAGAGATTACTTACCTGAGTAGCACAATGAAAGGTTCAGAGAAAAAAAACTAGAAACAGTCATTAGAAAAACTTGTGGCCCTTAGCAAAGTTGGTGACCTTTAAATTAATCAGTAAAACCGTAAACCCCTGTTCACTCAAAGCATTTATTTATAAAGACACTGATGCACTTTTTCTGCTCTTGCCTTTTGCTTCTCTTGTTGTAAGGAGATAAACAGAGAACCCCTCTCAAACTTTTCACTTTGTGTAGACGAGGCAGTGTTTACGAGGTGAACACTAATTTGGCATATGAATTCATAAGCATGCATTTGACAGGGATACACTGCAGAGGTGAATTGATTCAGCCCCCTTTTGTTGCTCTTGTTTAAGGGCCATAACAGAGATCGCTCTCAAACAGGTCACTTATTTAGACAAGCAATGTTTACGAGACGACACCAATATGGCCATATTAATTCATATTAAGCATGCATTTGGCAGCGAAACACTGCGAAAGTAAACTATATTCAGACCCCTTTGCTGCTCTTGCCTATTGCTGCTTTTTTTTTAAGGAGATAAAACAGAGAATCCCTCTCAAACTTTTTACTTTCTGTAGATGAGGCAGTGTTTACGACACGAACACCAAGATGGGCATATTCTCTCATGAGCGTGTTGTTTTTTTTTTTGCTGCTGCTCTTGCCTTTTGTTGCTCTTGTTGTAAGGAGATAAACAGAGAATCCCTCTCAAACTTTTTACTTTGTGTAGATGAGGCAGTGTTTACAACACGAACGCCAAGATGGCTAAGGTCTTCCTGACCTGTCAGCTGTATCCTTTGCTTAGCAGCTCTACTGCTGCATATACACGCAGTACATCACTGCACTAGAGAGCAACCATATTACTGGCATGAAACTTATGGTGTGTAGCCGCGCAATTCCCAAGTTACCAATAAGTATGTTACTGATACTATACTGGCAGATTTGCATTTGGATTCTAATCAGGATCAGTTTAGGTTTCATTTAGTTAGTTCATTCATTCATTCTTCATTCATTTTCCTTCAGCTTAGTCCCTTTAATAATCAGGGGCCGCCACAGCGGAATGAACCGCCAGCTTATTCAGCATATGTTTTACGCAGCGGATGCCCTTCCAGCCACAACCCAGCACTGGGAAACACTCATACACTCTTGCATTCACACACATACACACACATACACACACATACACTACAGTCAAGCTTATTCGATTCATCTATAGCGCATGTCTTTGGACTGTGGGGGAAACCGGAGCACCCAGGGCAGTCGTGGCCTGGTGGTTAGAGTGTTGGACTCGTGATCCGAAGGTTGCTGGTTCGATACTCGGTACCAGCGGGAATTGGGGGTGGGGGGAGTGAATGACCAGCACTCTCCACCACCCTCAATACCACGACTGAGGTGAGTCCCTTGAGCAAGGCACCGTTCCCCCCAACTGCTCCCCGGGCGCCGCAGCATGGCTGCCCACTGCTCCGGGTGTGTGTTCACGGTATGTGTGTGTTCACTAACTGTGTGTGTGTGTGCACTTGGATGGGTTAAATGCAGAGCACAAATTCCAAGTATGGGACACCATACTTGGCCACACTACACTTCACTTCACTTCACCCGGAGGAAACCCACGTGAACACGGGGAGAACGACAGTGCTAACCACTGAGCCACCGTGTCGCCTCATTTATTTAGTTGCATTGTGAAAATATATAGTTTTATTAATATATTTTTTTTTTATAAAAATTGACTGATATTCTCACTACATGACATTGTAATTCATGAATATTTTATCGCCACTGCTATGAATACTCGCCAGTGTTAAATTGTTTAAGCCCTGAGCCTAAAGATAGTGATTAATTTTACGTTTCGAGATGGGAGAACAAATCCTTAATTATGACTCATTTAGTTTAAGGCAGTTATTACCAACCCCATTCCTGGACCTTCCAGCAGATTTCAGTCTGTAATCATCAAGTGCTGCTTCAGGTCAGTTTGCACATAATGCCTTATTCAGGAAAGCATATTATCATGAGTACCTTGTTTCGTACCTTTGGTGTTTATAAGATTAAGCTATGCAAAGATACGGTTTGAGGTGTTAAAGTTTGATTTTGTGGTTGCTGTGCTTTAAAAATAAACGATGATAGTTTTCATTCAAGTGATTTAAATGGATGGTTCACTCATCATTTGCTCTACCTTCACTTGTTTGAGTTTCATTTTCTTCTCTAGAACATAAAAGAAGCTATTTTATAAAAATAAAATTTGCAAAGTTGCAAACCTGTAACCTTATCTTCCATAGTATGTGTTTGCCCTACTTTAGAAGTCAGTGTTTACAGGTTTCTAACATTTTTTTTTAACATCTTTTGCATTCAACAGAAAAAGGAAACTCATAAAGGATTGGAACAACTTGAGGGTGAGTAAATAGTGAGTGAATTTTTAGGTCTGACAGTAATCATTGTTTATGTTTAGCCTGCCCGATTTAAATGACTGAAAATAATTAACCATTAAAAATGTTTGTAATCAAATGTATTTGGCTATATTAATAAAGAAATTTAAATAGTTACTGTTTGGTATGTATGCATGTGGTATATGTACAGTACATATATGATCTGAATATAAATGTACAAAGTCCTGTCCAAAGTGAGGGGGAGAATAGAGACTGGGGGTTTTCCCTCCCACAATGGAATTCGCTCTGGAGAGGGTCACTGCTACCCTGTCACTACCTGCTATATCACCTTTCATTCTAAAAAACAAAAAAAGAAGAGAGAGAGACGGAAAGATGAAATGGCTCGCTTTTGACCCTAATACTTGGACTTTAAAATACCTTTTTTAGTCAGAATACTCCTACTGGTGAGAGACATATGCTGATTGATAGGAAACTTGAATCAGAGCTCAACTGATCTCTAAAGGCTTGTGTTCCAATGGACGAGAAACACTCTGTGATAGTTGAATATTAAATCAGATTCAAAGACACCAAAAACACTGCAGCACATTTTTGTTTTCACAAGGATTTGACGACCTCATTAGATCACTTGTATTGGGTTTCGGACCCTCAGATTTAGAGGGATCCGAAATGATAAAGGTTTATAACCCCCCTGCTGATTTTAAAATGTCAAGATTTTATTCTGTTGGCAATCCAGTGTGGACAATATATCTCAGATGCCAATTCCAAATCTGAAACACAGATCAGAGAAGCTGCAAAATATGCATTTTGACTCACCTGCTTCTCCAACACATCTCCAGAGACTCTACAGAGAAAAAGAGCAAAAGATGGAGAAAGTGCATGTGTGTGTGTGTGTGTGTGCGTGTGCGTGTATGTGTGTGTGTGTACTCGCATGCAAAACAAAGTGAGAAAGCAGAAAGGGAGTCGGCTGGCCAGTGTTTCAGAGGGAAATCATCACGGAGAGAAGGAGAGGGGGGAAAAGGCAGTGTTGAGAGCGGTAATGTTTGTTTAGTCCCCATCAAAGCGGAGCCTAATTATTTTACCATGCTGAGGTTTAGCCTGCTGCAGCCCTAACATCACCCTCACTGATTGAACCTTATGCTGTCCTTAGATCCATCCTGTGATACTTTAAAAATGGGATCTAGGGAATTTCTCAAGTAAATAAGCAAGCGCATATGTAAATGGGGATCTATCTAATTAAGCAAGCAAATTATATATTTGTGTACAACCCCAAATCAGAAAAAGTTGTGACTATGGAAAATGCAAATAAAAAAAGTGGTGATTTCCAAATTTACTTTGACTTGGATTTCATTGCAGACAATATGAACACAAAATATTTCATGTTTTATCTGGTCAACTTCATTGCATTTGTAAATATACATCCTTTCCTGTAATTCAGACATGCAACACATTCCAAAAAACATTGGGACATAAGCAGTTTAGGGCTACTAATCAGGTAAATTGGTTAAATGAAGTGATTTGAAACAGGTGATGTCGACAGGTGATTGTAATTATGATTTGGTACAAAAGCACCTTCCACAAAAGGTCTAGTCTTTTAGGAGCAAAGATGGGCCAAGGATCGCCAGTTTGCCAACAAATATGTGAGAAAATTATCGAAATGTTTAAAAACAATGTTCCTCAAAGAAAGATAGGAAGACATTTGGATATTTCACCTTCAACAGTGCATAATAAAATTAAAAGATTCAAGGAATCTGGAGGAATTTCAGTGCGTAAAGGACAAGGGTGCAAGCTTAAGCTAAACAACCATAATCTCCGATCCCTCAGGCGGCACTGCATCAAGAAGCATCATTCATCTATAAGCGATATCACCACATGGGCTTAGGACTACTTTAGCAAACCTTTGTCAAGTACCACAATATGTAGTAACATCCACAAATGCCAGTGAAAACTGTACTGTGCTAAAAGGAAACCCTTTGTTAACATGGTCCAGAAGCGCCACCGACTTCTCTGGGCTCGGAGGCATCTGGGATGGACCAGCATACAGTGGAAATGTGTACTGTGCTCAGATGAGTAGTATCAGTATTTCAGGTATTTTTTGGGAGAAATGGGCGTTTTGTGCTCCGAACCAAAGGATCATCCAGACTATTACCAGCAACAAGTCCAAAAGCCTCAGTCATGGTATGGGGTTGTGTCAGTGCCCTTGGCAAAGGTAACTTGCACTTCTGTAATGGCACCATTAATGGTGAAAAGTACTTAGAGATTTTGGATAATATAATATACTGCCTTCTTTTCCAGGGATGCCCATGCATATTTCAACATGACAATGCAAAATACAGGTAGGATACAGGTACTTGACTAGCCTGTCTGCAGTTACGACCTGTCTCCAATAGAGAATGTGTGGTGCATTTTGAAGCACAAAATGCGACAATGAAGGCCTTGTACTGTTCCCCACCTTCAGACTTAAGACAAAATTACACCTGAACCACTTCATCACTTGGTGTCTTCAGTCTTTAAACATCTTTTAAGTGTTGTAAAAAGGAATGGCAACATTACAAAGTGGTAAATGCCTTACTGTTCCAACCTTTTTTGAAATGTGAAACCAAAATTGGAATACGTGTTTATTTTGAAAAAATTAAATAAAAATAAAAAAACATGAGTACCATGTTTGCTGTATTGTCTGCAATGAAATACAAGTCAAAGTAAATTTAGAAATCACTACTTTCTTTTTTTATTTGCGTTTTCCATACTGTCCCAACTTTTTCTGATTTGGGGTTGTATTATATAACTAATTATATATCAGTGAGAAATTATAACAAATGTTCAAATTGCTGTATAATTTTACTGTTTCTATACTTTCTAAAAGCTAAAAGTTATGAAATAATCACAATTGTTTATTTTCATAATTAGAATTGTAATACACAATTATCATTATTATTATCAGCAATGATCACAGTAAACATTAGAACTAGTAAACAGTATTTAAGTAAATAAGTCTTAAACAAATATTTATCTGTAACGCTACTTTGAAAATACTGTGCATTTTTGCTGTTTCTGTATTCTGAAAGTTGAAAAATCATTAAATAAATGGTCACACTTTACAATGAGGTTTCATTAGTTAATGTTAGCTAATGTATTTACTAACATGATCTTATAATGAACACCACTTCCACAGCATTTATTAATCATTGTTCAACATTTACTAATGTTTTATTAAAATCCAAATTCATGCTTGATAACATTAGACAATGCTCAGTGAGTTAACATAATCTAACAATGAACAACTGTATGAACAAATACTGTAATAAATGTATTGCTCATTGTTTGTTCATATTAGTAAATGCATTAACTAATACAACCTTATTTTAAAGTGTTACCAGTGAAATTACTAAACCTACACACAAGAGCCTGAGAAAATACTTATTTTTGAAGAAAAATTCAGATAGCACTGAGGCTTTTGCATCTGAACTCTTCAATCAAACTATAATCAACCAATAATTCAATCAATCAATCAATCGATTGATCAACCAATCAATTGTAAATATTATAGATATATTTACAAGCAAATTACATTTAAGTAACTAATAATGATAATGATAAGTAAGTCATTCTACTACTACTACTAAATAATAAAAAATGATACTAATTAATAACACATTAAGTTTTAATTTGTATATAAATTACAATTATTGAATTAACCAAATAAAGTTTTCCAAAACATTACAGTACATGATTACTGTTTCTGTACTCTGAAAGTTGCAAATCGTGAAATTTATCACAATTTATATAATTAAAGTTATACTAAACTATTAATGATTGACTGATTGATTGATTGATTGATTCATTCACTGACTGAATAATAATTTAATATTCCTACTGCTACTACTAATAATAATACTAATTGTTGTTATTATTATCATGTTTATTATTATTATCAATACTACTACTACCACTTGTACTTCTGATGATAATAATTACTAATGCATTACTGCTTCAGGTTTAACACTTATCTTACTGGTACTGTGTCAACTCGATAGAGTTAACATAACCTTTTACATGTATTTTATTTAATGCCTAGCATTAGTAATGGTTGGAATGTCATGATTAATTTATAAGTTTATGTATATGTACGGCGACGCGGTGGCGCAGTGGGTAGCACGTTCGCCTCACAGCAAGAAGGTTGCTGGTTCGAGCCTCGGCTGGGTCAGTTGGCATTTCTGTGTGGAGTTTGCATGTTCTCCCCGTGTTCGCGTGGGTTTCCTCCGTGTGCTCCGGTTTCCCCCACAAGTCCAAAGACATGCGGTATAGGTGAATTGGGTAAGCTAAAATTGTCCGTAGTGTATGTGTGTGAATGAGTGTGTATGAATGTTTCCCAGTGATGGGTTGCAGCTGGAAGGGCATCCGCTGCGTAAAAGCATATGCTGGATAAGTTGGCGGTTCATCCCGCTGTGGCGACCCCAGATTAATAAAGGGACTAAGCCGAAAAGAAAATGAATGAATGAATGAATGTATATGTACTTCTTTGGATACAGAAAGCAATATTTTTTTTTACTCATCAATCTTGTTCAAGAGAGACATTTGTATGGTGAGATACACACAGATATGACACAATTAATCTTACCTGGTGGTTTTAGTTTCTATTTGTTTTGACATTAGTTTGCTGGCATTCCCAAACTTCCAGATATCCCATGGTGCATCAGTCTCCCTGCAACTGTAAACGTCACTGTAAAAGTCAGCTATTGCATCATGGAAACAGGACTCCTCTCTCCCACAGCCAGCCTGCAGAACTAATCATCCATCTGTCACAGAGGTGAAGCTGTACATGAGTGTGTGTGGGGTTAAATGCCTGCGTTGTGACCCCCATCTGGGTGGGGAACAACCACAAGATTGTTAGAGGAACACAAACCCCACAGAACCATGTTCCTCTGACCCCATCTTTATTCCATCCTTTAAAATCTTCAACTCAGTCCATCAGTCAGGCCACACCTGTAAAGTGTACAATTATTCTTCTTCAAAGCTGACTAATGCAGTCTGAAAGTCATACAATTTTTGCAGATGTATACAAATGAAATAATAATAATAATAAAACAGCTTTGCTGGTTGTGAAAAATTCATAACTGACTGTCACCTCTTTAGTTCATGAGTGTATATTTGAATATAAGTAAACAAAATCAGCACACTGCCACTTATGGTTAATTATAACTTTTTTTCGACCTACATGGTCTTCGTCAGGTCATAGAAGCATTACAAGAAAACCTTAGACATATCTTCAAACACATCACACCTTAAACTAATAATAACCCTAATTAACCAATCAAGAAATTATGTAAAAAAATACACAAAAATCAAGAAAAGCTAAATATACACAAAATAATATATAAAGGAAAAAAAATGACAAAAAGGTTTCAAATCAAATGTAAACCTTTTGGTAACAATGTATTTAATGTGTGAATATAAAAAGCTTCCTCTAGTAAAATTGTATCAATATCACCACCCCTTCTAGGTATTTTTACTTGTTTGATGCCAAAATAGCGTAACAAAGATAAGTTATGTTTGAAGTCATTAAATTAAAGAGAAATGAGATTCTGTTGGTCATTCAATCGATTATCTTAATAAATTGTCTTTTGAGAGCAAAAGTGGTGATTTTGTTTACTTATGTTTTCATTTTGTTTGATTTGATCAAGCACCTGCTGATTTTTTTCCTTGGATGTGCCCACCCAGTCAGCACAGGATGTCAACATGACATCAGATTGACGATGTACCCCAACGTCGTGGGACATTGCATTTTGGTTGGAAATGAAAATCGGGTTGACGTCATACCGACGTCAGTGTCCAACGTCGGAGAGACGTTGCATTTTGGTCACTTTCCAACGCAACCAAATATCAACATCTAGTGATGTTAGAGCTTGACGTTGTGTGGACGTTATCTCTATGATGTCTATCAGATGTTGGATTTTGGTTGCCATGACGAATAAATGTCAGTATTTGACGTCAATATGACATTGGCCTAAGATGTTGGTTTGACATTGGATTTTGGTCACTTACCAACGCAACCTAAAAACAACCAAATACCAACGTCATTTGATGTCATTATTGGACATGAAAATAACGTACATTGAATTTTGGTCACTCGACATCACAACCTAAATCGAACCTAATATTAATGTCTTATGACGTTGTGTGCCTGCTGGGCACACTCATACACAAAGGAAGTGGTTTGTCTTTAATTTGGTCATTAATGTTATTAATGTTATAATGTTAATATAACATTAATGTATAATGTTAATGTTATAAATGTTGTTTCATGTGCTTTCTGTTGTCATGTGATCCCTTTGTTCAATTTTCCCGCCATTCGTTAGTTTCATTAGTTCCACCTGTGTCACACCCCTGTTTGTAATCAGTTTAATTATGTCTTGTGTATTTATACCACTGAGTCCAGTTAAGTCCTTTGTCCGGTATATTGTCATTCCTGTTCCTGCGTGTGTTCCTGTTCCTGGCCTGTGAGTGTTTTTGTAAATAAATATATACGGTTTTGATAATTCCTGTGACCCGTGCTTTTGTGAGAGAGCTAACCATGGCAGAAAACTGGACTGACAAAGAAAGTTGCGGCGTTCATTTCCCCCGTTTATTTTCTAGTGTTTTTGCTCCCCATTGTTTTATTTCTTTTCCCTTTGTGTTTCCCATGGACCCCACCCACCGCCCTGAATTTCTTCTCCTCCTGCTGGAGCAGGGGGAACGGAGCCTCCAGGATCATACCAGTGTCACACCCTCTGCTCGTTCCTGCAGTCCCAATCACCGCTCTCGCTCACCATCCACTACACACCACACCCGTGAACCCTCACCTGATTACTAATCACCCGCACCTGTACCCGCAATCACCAACGCACTATATATACTCGCCTCACTCACTCACTCACCGGCTGGAATCAAAGACGCATGGTTCTCCTCGTCTTCTCTCCTGAATTCTCCTGTACTCTTCCGTGGATGTTCTCCTCCTCCTATGGATGCCAATACACCAGTTTAAGGGAAGTGACTATTCTTATGTTGGTATTTACCCATGAACTGGACTTACCAGCTGAACTGTTTATGTGTGAGATCGCTCACCCTCTGCAACGCCATTCACTTGCTTCACCTTGCTACTATTGTGCATCACTAGAATAAACACCCTTGAAGTTTATCCTTCTTTGTCTTCCTTGTGTGACCGTGACAGGATTCCAGCCCAGCAAAACAACCGCGGCTAATGGAGACTAACGCCGCTCTGATCGGAGCTTTGACCAGAGTTGCTCTGGATCCATTCGGCAGCATGATAAACTCTCTCAGGCAAACCTTACCTGCCGCCCCTCTGAATGCTGGCTCTAACCCCGCTGTAATCACGAGCATGCCCCTCGCTCGGCCGATGAGCTACTCCGGCGAGCAGAGTACCTGTAATGGTTTCCTCCTGCAATGCTCTCTCTACATAGAGGCGAACATTCATCAGTTTCCCATTGAAATTTCAAAAATTGCTTTGATGATTTCCCTTCTCACAGGATGAGCACTTCAGTGGATGGATGCTCTCTGGAATGCCCGCAGTCACCTATCAAACCTTCGTCAGCCACTTTAAAGAGGTGTTTGCTGTCTCACTCACCCCTCTCTCAGTGCACAATGAACTAATCACTCTCCGTCAAGGTAACACCTCCATCCATGATTATACTCTGCGATTCAGAGCAATTGCCACAAATAGCGGTTGAAACGAAGTGGCCCTGCTAGTAGCCTACCGTAAAGGTCTAAAGCCTAACATTCATAAACAAATGGTCATTTACGATGACAGTGCCAATTTAGAGACTTTTATTAAGAAAACCACCAGCGTTTCTTAACTTCTTTCGGCCTGTACCACTTCTTCGTTTCCTGATCATGTTACCATCACCAGAATTCCTTCACCACCACAGGAGGAGGATGAACCCATGATTACGGACTCCTATCGTCTCGAAGCCTCGGAGTGACAGTGACGAATCCGGAACAAGCTTTGTCTGTACTGTGGGGAAACATCTCACCTCATCTCCGCCTGCCCTGTTCGCCCGCCTCGTCCAATGGTGAGTAACGTTACCGGAAGGATCTACCCTCTTTCCCGTCCTGAGCACAAGGCAATGGAGAAGTACATCGAAGAAGCTCTTCATCAGGGGTTCATCAGACCATCCACGTCGCCAGCAGCTTCTAGTTTCTTTTTCGTCGCCAAGAAGGATGGAGGATTGCGACTGTGTATAGACTATTGTGTGCTCAACGACGCCACAGTCAAGTTCGCATACCCACTGCCACTGGTACCAGCAGCCCTGGAGGAACTCCGAGAAGCACAGGTTTTCAGTAAGCTTGACCTCCGAAGCGCTTATAATCTGATTCGTATCCGAGAAGGGGACGAATAGAAGACCGCCTTCATCACCCCGACTGGCCACTACGAATATTAGGTGATGCCCTATGGCCTAGCCAACAGTCCTTCCATATTCCACAATTTCATGAACGAAATCTTCTGAGACTTTCTTCACCGCTTCACCATTGTCTACATAGATGATATCCTAATCTATTCCTGGAATATGACAGAACACCATTCCTACGTACAACGAGTCCTCCAATGCCTACGAGAGCACCAACTGTTCCTTAAAGCAGAAAAGTGTGAATTCCACAAAACCACGATCTCCTTTCTTGGATAGATAATCTCCGCTGAGGGGGTCAGCATGGAAGCTAGCAAGGTCGACGCCGTGTCCAAATGGGAAGAACCTAAGAAAGTGAAGAAACTACAACGATTCCTTGGGTTCGCCAACTTTTACCGGCGCTTTATAAAGAACTACAGCCTCCTCTCGGCCCCTCTAACCTCCCTTATTAAAGGTGGACGACGCATTTTATCTTGGAACTTTAATGCCCACCAAGCCTTCGAACTACTCAAACAGAAGTTCACTGCGGCACCCATCCTCCAGATCCCACACTGCCCTTCATCATGGAAGTAGATGCAGCTGATATAGGAGTCGGTGCCATTCTCTCCTAATGGTCTGGTGAACCCCGAGCTCTTCATCCATGTTCGTACTATTCCAGAAAATGAACTCCAGCCAAACAGAACTATGGTAAAGGTGATCGCTAGCTACTGGCCATTAATCTCGCCCTCAAAGAGTGGCGGCACTGGCTAGAAGGAGCCCAGTTCCCCTTCACCGTCATAACCGACCACAAAAACATCCAGTACCTCCACAGTGCTAAACGCCTTAATGCTCGTCAATCCCGCTGGTCGTTATTCTTTGCCCGCTTCAACTTCCAGATCATCTATCAACCTGGTCATAAGAACTTGAAAGCTGAACTTGAAAGCCCTCTCACGTATGTACTCACCGGATCCCAATGTTGACACTCCTGACCCAGTTTTACCCTCTTCTGTCTTCTTAGCACCCATATAGAGGCAAGTGGACGAGGAAATTCGCGCCGCCACCTCAGAGGAGATTGCACTCCCTGAGCTTCCCCTGGGCCTCACCTACGTGCCTACCAGGTACCGTCTCCAGCTACTGGATAGTATGCACACCTCCCTCGGCTCAGGACACCCTGGCAGCAGACGAACCCTCTTGCTCCTCAAACAGAAGTACTGGTGGCCGATCATGACCAAGAACGTCCAGGGATGCTCGGTCTGTGCCATTACCACTACTCCTCGTCACATTCCTGAAGGGAAACTACAACCACTGCCCATTCCCCGCCAACCCTGGACACACCTTGGAGAGGATTTCGCCACAGATTTACCTCCCTCGCAAGATTATACTACAATTGTAGTGGTGGTAGACCGCTTTACTAAAGCCTGTAAGCTAATCCCTCTCAAAGGCAATCCCACAGCTCTCGGTCGAAGCACTTTTCAACCACGTATTCCGTAATTATGGGCTCCCAGAAAACATTGTGTCTGACAGAGGACCTCAGTTCATCTCCAGGGTCTGGCGGGCGTTCTTCCGACTTCTGGGCACAACCATCAGTCTATCGTCTGGTTAACACCCTCAAACCAATGGGCAGACCGAGCGTAAAATCCAGGAGATCTCCCATTACCTCCGGATGTACTGTGCACGTCATCAAAACACCTGGAGCCAGTATCTACCGTGGGCTGAATATGCTCAGGGGGGGGGTTAGTACTGTCACACCCTCTGCTCATTCCTGCAGTCCCAATCACCACTCTCACTAACCATCCACCACACACCACACCCGTGAACCCTCACATGATTACTAATCACCCGCACCTGCACCTGCAATCACCAACATACTATATATACTCACCTCACTCACTCACTCACCGGCTGGAATCAAAGACGCATGGTTCTCCTCGTCTTCTCTCCTGAATTCTCCTGTACTCTTCTGTGGATGTTCTCCTCCTCCTATGGATGCCAATACACCAGTTTAAAGGAAGTGACTATTCTTATGTTGGTATTTACCCATGAACTGAACTTACCAGCTGAACTGTTTGTGTGTGAGATCGCTCACCCTCTGCAATGCCATTCACCTGCTCCACCTTGCTACTATTGTGCATCACTAGAATAAACACCCTTGAAGTTTATCCTTCTTTGTCTTCCTTGTGTGACCGTGACAACCAGACTGTTCCTGGTAATAGCAAATAAAACCACCAGCTATCTGACAGACATTCTCTGTGGGTTCTACAACACTAGCCTGAACACCGCCTGCAGAGCACCGTCGCCCGAAGATGGTTCTCGAGGCAACTTCACCACGTATGTGGAGTGGACACTGGATCTATGTTCACCGTCTGTGCGGAGGAAGACCTCGTCAGTGCCACTCCATACCCAGAGACCAGCCAAACATCACCCGATAGCAGGGAGCGCTTTCCAGAGCCCAGCACAGACGGAGATCCACCCACAGTGTTTGAGCCATCGCCATCGAGAGACGAACATCACCAACATCACCAACGAGGAGCTCAGCAAACCATCTGACCAGGTGTGTGAGCCGTCAACATCGCCGATTGTGGGAGTCCTGGTGAATATAGAAGGACCAAACAAGAGCCCCGCCCACCCCACCTAGGTCTGCTGTTTCTAAACAGTCTCCTAGCCCCCCAGCTCCAGCTTTGCTGCAGTCAGTCCCTCAGCTCACCCTCAAGCTCTATGTGGGCAGGTTTCTCTGAGGGTTGTCCTTGCCTCCAGCCTCCGAGCTACAGACTCCACCTCAGCCTTCCGACCCTAAGGCTCTGCATTGGCTCACTGCTCCCTTGTCTCCCCCATGGACCGTCAGCCCACCAGCTCTGCCAGGCTCCCTCGTCCCTCTGGCTCCGCCTTGGTCAGTCATTGCCCTTTCTTCGCCTTTGGACTCTACTCCTCTGGCTGCGCCTTAATTACTGTACATTTTACGACTGGAAGTGCCACTATTTTTCTGATTACATGTGAGGTGCAGCAGTCATGTGGTACAAGTTGTAGCTCTCAAAAAACTCCCAGTTTTCTAGTCTGAAACTGGACATGGCCTCTAAAGTTCTGTATACTGCTGAGAAAATAAAATAATTTTAATACTAAAGTAGAGTAATTTATAAACTTTAAACATAATGGAGGGCAGAATGATTGTTGACATTATTGTATTTTTTTCTTCACAAGAGTAGCATGGACTTGTTTTGTAGTGCATATTGATATTTATGGATAATCATTTGTAGAATATTTTATGTTTTATAAACAGTGAATAAGCATATTTGACCACAATTTCAGAATCAACAGTCAGCTGACTATGTAGCATAGTGAATGTTAATATCATTATTGACAAATGAGATACTACATTTTATTGTTTCTGCAAAGCACTTCAATGCAACAAGCTTGTTATTATGATTTCATAATTGGAAAACGACATTTTCAAGGACATGTGGAGGCTCTTTGCTCTTGAGAGTCTTATATTGGGGACTTAATATAGCAACTGAATACCAGCAACTGAATACCAGACTCAAAAAAAGAATTTCTGCAGCTTTTATCTTTCTTTTTTGTTGTTTGCTTTTGCATGGATCTATACCCACTGTACAACTCCTCTACCTGGAGCAGTGTACTGTTTGTTGGAAAACCAATACATAATATCTAAGATCTATTGTGTCTGACAAACTTTTCTGACCGCTCACGCTAAGGCACCATTTGATCTATGAACAAAGAGAGAATTTTATTGCATTTGTGGGTGCTGCTGATCCCCATTCACTATCTTCCCTGTTGAAAAGGACTTCACCAGCCCCATACCCAATTCCCCTTACCCCACTGCATAGAGTGTTTGCCAGAGCCCACCACATTGATGTAACTGCCAGAGCCTGCAGCGATGTATTAGACAACACAACACCAGAGGATGCGTCAGAGGCCTGCCATTGCCCCAGAGCTTGATGCTCATGACATATATAAAATAGTTTGTGAGCCAGCAACATTGTCCTTTAGTGTGTGAGTTCTCATGCCATTTGGATAATTGAAGGAATACCCACAATTCCACCACTTAGGGTGTTGCAGCTGATCTCTTTGATTATTATATGATTATTATT
This sequence comes from Danio jaintianensis, assembly GCA_903798115.1. Classification (NCBI taxonomy): domain Eukaryota; kingdom Metazoa; phylum Chordata; class Actinopteri; order Cypriniformes; family Danionidae; genus Danio; species Danio jaintianensis. The sequence continues at coordinate 19,994,379 of CAIGQV010019186.1, forward strand.
ATTATTCTTGAGCTTTTGAAGAGGATGTTGCCTTTTTTTAATGAATTTGACAGGTTACACTGGTTGTTAATCTCCTGTCTTTCTGGTTCTTTCCAGTCCCAAGTCTCCTTCATCATTGATGGTCCTTCCCATCCTCCCGATCCCACTTCTTCTTTCCAAATCAGCTTGACCATTGACACTGCCTCCTTTGGCTTTCTTTTTTCTTTTTCTTTTTCTTTCTTGGATCGGGACTTGTGAAGCTGCGCTTCGGTGGATTTGCTCTACAGTGCCTGAACTTCCAGCAGTGAAATTTAAACCACACTGAACTAAACTAAACTGAACTTCAACTCTGTAATCTGGACTCTACTAGAACTATGTTAAGCTGCTTTGACACAATCTATATTGTGAAAAGCACTATATAAATAAACTTGACTTGACTTGACGTTTTAACTCGTTCTTCATGAACTTCTCTATGAGATGTAGATGAGCCTCAGATCTTCCGGTTTCCAACTTCATCCTGCTACAAGGAACCTGTTGGTCCACCTCAGGCCTCCAAGACCTGGACTTCAATTCAAATATCCAAGCCTTTAAAATGAATAAAAGACAATATGAAAAAACAACAACCTCAGACTCTTCAGTTCCTATATTTGGCTCCATGCTCCATAGGGGGATTCCACCAGGCCCAGTCATCTATATAGCGCTGCCCTCAACCATCAAATCCAACACCTTGTTCATGTCTGAGTTTCTACCACCTGGTTACTACTGTTTTGGGTCTTTCCACCGTTATTACCATCTTAAGATTTATATTGGTTTATATTTCTGTGTCAGGTGATCGCCATACCCCATGCTACATACATTTGCACAGTCAACACCATTGTGAGCATTTTATACTTCAGGGTTCTGACTGTGCTGCCCTGGGATCTCCATGTTCCACTTTGTCGAGTTTCTTTGATCTGTGTTTTGGGTTTACGTCAGAAATACTGGCAATGTTACTGTAGAAGTATAGCTCAAACGCGCACTCGTTGAAGGAAAAAAAGGCAGGAACTGGCGTATGTTCAACATCTTCGATCATAAAATAAACACAAAACAAAAGAATACATCCAGAGCTCCTCCACAGGACTTGCACGACCAGCCTCGTCAGAAAAGTATTTAATTTGTATTAAAATGTATGATTTTTAAATGGAGGCATGCACCCAAACCCCACCCCTAACCATACTCTTCATTGAGGAATGAGAAAATCTCACTAAAATGTACAAATGAGATCATACAAATGAGGGTATGCAACTATGCAAAGGCTATGTGGGACCTACCAAGCGGACTCCATGGAGAAGTACTGACCTTATTCTGCAATTGGCCATTAGTCTCTCTCTCACTGTTCTCTGTCCTCTGTCTGCTGCATACTCAACCGCAAACTCCACCATCCTTATGTAGAATGCTTCTTTAGCACAAAGATGTGTCTTCTGAGATATTTTTACCCACAATTCATCCATCAAAAAAAAGCAACTGCAAATTACTTTTTGCGGACCCACTTGTTGTGCACACAGACCCAGGAAACCTTGAACCCTCATCCCCCAAACACTGTAGTGTATTATGGGGGATGGGATTGCATTTTGACACAAATATGCTCTGCACTAACAAAATAGTTTTTTACTATTTTCACTTAGAGATTATGTCAAGAGGAATAAATGGTTAAAATCAATTTTCACAACAATACCACAGTAGCCCCAACCTTGTGCTGTGTTACTGGTATTTTATTGATACCTGCTACAGCAACCTACAACATGGGTTCCGCTTGTTATTAAAGGAAGGATCAGCACCACAGTCTATTGATGTACATGGGACTGTCAGACCTGGACTGGGACTTTGTCAGTACTCAGCTTTTTCTTCTTCTTATTCACAACCTGTTGATTAAAATGAGTGCCTCAATTTTCTCTCTTGCATGCAAAATATGTATTTAGTTGTGTATTGTATTCTCTTTTTTTACAGCTTGAACTCTCTCTGGTTGACTGGCTATGGGACTATTAATATATTGCATGTAAAACCGTGTGGGAAAATTGGAGCTTATGCTCTCGTCACGTCTGCTAGGACACTATCAGCTGTGCTTTTACACTGGATGCAGAAATCACTGCTATGAACCCATTCATTTTCATTTCAATAGATTGAGCCGCACCGACCAGAATGCACCTCAAATGAGCCTGTGTGCCTTTGTTCAAAATAGTTTTTCAAAATACATTTTGCCAATGTTTAAATTAATACTAGCTATGTTTCCATCGAAAGATGCAAAATAAATGCATGCGCAAAACCAGAATATCGCATAAAAGATGTTCGAATAAAGCAGCGTTTCCATCCAATGAGCCAAAGAGACGAAATTGTCCCTTCCTGATTAACTGGCGCCAAATATCAAAAGTAAAAATGGAATTTGCTGTGGTGGAGAAGCTGCATGAATCTTTTCTTTATTTAATAGAAGACAAATGCATCAATGAACGTGTAGTGGCATTTAAAGGCGTGAGACGCGAGCACAGATGCTCTTGACAATTCTGGTGGTAATTAATAATATAATAACTCTAATACCGAAATGGTTAAGGCATTTTAAAATGACCAAAACAACATTTTAGATGTTTTACAATGTGGTCAGTCGCTTGGTTTGTCCATTCACACACATTTTCATTATGATAGCTAATAACAAACCACATGACTTTTTTAATGCGCATACTGGAATTTGTTCGGTAAAAGTGTTTCCATCGTAGTTTATGCACATTTTTTCTTACCGAATAAAAATGTTACCCTATTCAGTTATGTGCATATGTTTTATGTGCATTTTCAAAATGTATGCGCATCTTGACGTTTCCATCAACCATTTTCTTTGCGAATATCCAAAAAGCGCATAAATATTGGTGGATGGAAACATAGCTAATGTCTATCATTGCTATTACTTGGAATTATGGTTATAGAATTGAGCAATATTCTGGTGTAACGGCATTGCTTTATCGCATGGGGCTCACGCATATATTGTACATATACCATGACTACATGTTGCTACAACAGTCTTGATAAGCCGTGATGGGTGTTTTGTTTTGAACATGCGCTGCACACAGGCCAATAACAACAGACTGGGTCATCAGACCAATCACTGCAAATTAGCATCACGGAAAGGAGGGGTTTGGAAAAACTATTCGATGAACAAATCATATGAGAGTCATTTGGATAATTAGGTAAATATAAATACATATTATAAGACAATGAACGTGTTTTTTGACCTTGCATGCATATCAGCCTGTTGTTGTAGACCCACAAAACTATGACTTTTTATAATGCATAATTTTTAAGGCACTTTAAAAGCAAATGTTTTTTTTATTAAAAAAAGAATTCTTTATTCCAAGCAAACTGAAAGAAATACTATAGGAAATATTGTGAAATTATCCTTGCTCTTTTAAATATCACATTTTTAAATCATTGAAAAAGACTAATAATTTCACACCATTAATAATTTGATTACAGAAACAACATCATCTTTAACAGAACACATTAAGATCATTAAGAACAGATCATTCTGTGTGCTGTAATCAGTAAACATTTTTTCATCTTCTTCCAAAATACCTAACTGTATGAAAAATCAGACTTGGCTCTCCCGGGTTTCCTGTGGATGAAATGTCTGGAGTCACAGGAAGCTTAGACAGGTATGAAAAACATGCAGTGCCATACAGCAGAGATAAGACAGAGCTGGAATTCCATGACAAGTTTTCTGAGTGTTGAAAGCACCTGACTGGTATGTGCTGGTGCTCTTGACAGTGGATGGCAAGGGGATTTGGAGATGGTGTGTGTGTGTGTGTGTGTGTGTGTGTGTGTGTGTGTGTTAGAAGAGCTGAAGGGTGGGTGGACTGATGTAAGTGATAAGAGCTCAACGAACACTCGACACAATCTGTCAGTGGCCGTGTGTGCTTGCATGACTGGAACCGAGAGTAATAATCATCCTTAAAACACTCTCTGTACCTGCCGCTCTGTCACTCAAAGCCCAGCGGCTGATGTGATTGGATACTCCACTACAATCCCATAGCGATGTCAACAGCGCTCGGTGAACAAGTGTGTTTATGTTTAAAAAAAAGACAAAAGTACAACATTCTTAAATATTCATTTTTGTTTTGCCTATACAGATATTCTAAAACCAATTATATAAAACTACTTTAAAGTGGGATTTTGTGGAAACAATTTAAAGAATTTTTTAGTGTAAAAAAAAAAAAGTGAGTAAACCAGTTGCAATTAAAGTAATTAGTTGACTGTTAAATGAACTGTGCGCATAATTGTTCAAATTAAGTTTACTCACATTTACAGCTCCATTTAACATTTACAGCATTGTATATCTTTACTGTAAAATATACAGTAATTTTCACTATGCAACTTTAAAATGCAGTAACATACTGCATAACTGTCCTACAGTACAATACAGTTCATATTAATGTCATTTACAAAAATTGTTAACAGTGTAGAAACAATTTATTTTACAAACACTTTATTTTACAAACACTACGTTCTTTTGCCTCAGAGACGTTATTATAAGTCATATAGGTCAGTATATAGGTCATTACATATCCAGTTGTAGGCAAAATGACTAGCCCTCCTGTGAAAATGTATTTTCAAATATTTCCCAAGTGAAGTTTAACGTTTAAGTTTTAATAACCAATTTATTATAATAATTTTTTTTTTGTCTTTGCCATGATGACAGTACATAATATTTCACTAGTAATTTAGCAAGATACTATATTCAGTTTAAAGTGCAATTTAAATGCTTTTTAACTAGGCAAGTTAGGTTAATTAACTAAGTCACTAAACTATAGTGGTTTGTTCTGACAATAAAAAAAAACAAAAAAAAACATTGTCCTGTATTACACTGATTTCGAATGAAAGTACATTTATACTTATGACCTGGAGGCCCTCTGCTGTTTATTCCTGCACATGTCAGACTGTGCTTTTATAAATGCACACAGTATAAAGCCACATGACATCAAACATTGACAATAGCTTATAACATATTTCATCTGTAACAGAATAGAAAAAATACAGTACAGAACATGTTTGTATTTACAATGTTGGTTTACATTCATTGGTGTACAGTTTATTGCAGTGGTCTTTGATCCTGGACCTGGGGACCCACCGCTCTGCACATTTGGTATAATTCTGTTATCTGATAAACAAAATGTGCAGAGCCCAAACACCTTGTTTATTGTTTTTCATAAATTATCTACTATATAAATAACAGAGGAGAGTATAAAACAATATGGCTAATTGAACTAAGAACTAAGAGATAGTTCATCCAAAACTGAAAATTCTGTCATCAATTACTCACCCCTTACATGTTTAAAACCTTTAGGAGTTTCTTTCTTCTGTTAAACACAAAAGAAGATATTCTGAAGAATACTGAAAACCTGTAAACATTGATCGCCATGATGTTTTCTTTTTCTACCATGGAAGTCAATGGTTACAGGTTTTCAGCTTTCTTCAAAATATATTCTTTAGTGATCAACAGAAGTAAGAAATTTATAAAGGTTTGAAACCACTTGAGGGTGAGTAAGTAGTGAGTAAATTTTCATTTTTGGGTGAACTATCCCTTCAAGGAAAGTTAAATACAGTCCATTAAGAATTAGCATACGGATACTTAAGGAACAGATAATTAAATAAAAAATAAAAAAAATAATAAATAATAATAATGATTTTCTTCTTCTTCTTCTTATTATTATTATAGATATATAAAATAAAATAGAATAGGAATACCATATAAACCAAATAATAGCACTTGATACATTCTTTGGTTATTATTACAGTGTAACCCGAGGTTATGTGCATTCAGTTTATGCCCAGTTTTTTTTTTTTTTTTTTTTTTCCATGGATCATGCTTTAAATAATAAAAGAAAAAGAAAACACAAAAATAATATTAAACACAAAATAATAAAAATTTGAGACGATTTGCTAAAAAAAAAAAAAAAAAAAAAAAAAAAAAACTTTGGGGTATTTTTTTATGCTTGTCAAATAATAAAATTATATCTTTAAAAAATTATCTATTTATAATTAATTACATTCTTTTTAACATTCTAATCATCTGGAAAAACAGATTATTTCTGTTTTTCTTTCACAAGGTAATAGTATTTTTGATTAAATGCAGCCTTTCAGAACAATTTCAAATACTACTTTAAAAATCATATACAAATCTTATCAACTCCAAACTTTTACACAGAAGTTTAGTCATATGACTTGTGCCATGTAGCCTATTTGTAGCCTTTTGAAAGCGTATAACAATTTGTATGAGAAACAGACCAAAATTGAGGACTCAAAAAGTTACAAAAAGTCATGATTGTGTTGGTCCATACATTTGATAGTATTTTTACCAACTAAAAAGCTCAATTATATAATATCATAATTATGCATTTTAAAACAGCACCAGGAATTTGTCATATACAGACAAATAAATCATGCTCCAAGAAAATACGTTTCTAAAGCCTGCATTAAACTTTAATGGGTATAATTTCAACTAGGACCAAAAACAAAAAACAAAACAAGCAAAAAAAAAAACAACCTTTGCCTTACATTTAGGTGGTTATTCGTCCAATTGATTCCCCTGAACACTTCACAAATGCTAGCTAACATTTTTTTCTTATGAACATTTGGTAACTAGAAAAGAAAATAATTGAAAAACTGTTTACTTCATTTTTGTACTCTGCTAGTTGTACTACTAAAAATGTCAGTTAATTTAAAGTCGGCATGAACCTGAAGTTGCTGAGACTTTTACTTCAGTATGTTGATGAACTTCCAACTGAAACTGAATATTGAGTAGGGGGTGGGGCTTTCTTTTTGTGCATCATTCAGTCATAGAAAACAAACAACGATAAGAGAGGTGTGGTTAAAAATAATACAATTGGATTGAAGCAGTCAAACGGACGTCAACAAAGACTCCAAAGTTTGAGTGAAGACTACCTAAACAATGTTTTTCAATAACTTGCATAATTGTTCACCTATAGAATAACAATGTGCAAAATAAACATCGTACATTTTTATTTCACACTGACTTTAAGCACTAAAAAGAGAAATCACTTTACTTGTTTCCCAATAGGCTGCACGGTGGCACAGTGGGTAGCACGTTCGCCTCACAGCAAGAAGGTCGCTGGTTCGAGCCTCAGCTCGGTCAGTTGGCGTTTCTGTGTGGAGTTTGCATGTTCTCCCCGTGTTGGCGTGGGTTTCCTCCGGGTGATCCGGTTTCCCCCACAAGTCCAAAGACATGCAGTATAGGTGAATTGGGTAGGCTAAATTGTCCGTAGTGTATGAGTGTGAATGAGTGTGTATGGATGTTTCCTAGTGATGGGTTGCAGCTGGAAGGGCATCCGCTGCGTAAAACATATGCTGGATAAGTTGGCGGTTAAAGGGATAATAAAGGGATTAAGCCGAAAAGAAAATGAATGAATGAATGTTTCCCAATAATTCATAATAATCAAAAGACAATCCTTTATTTAATCTTTTTAACAACATTTTTTGATAATTTATGTTCAGTCTGCTAGCTATATTGCATTCAACCATAGCAGTCTGCATTAATTTTTTAAAAATAAAATATTAAATTAGAGCCTGTACCTATGCAGTAAATTCTGGTCCTCATTGAAACAACACTGCCCTCTTTCTTCACAATCATGTCTCTGCCTTCTCCGTTTTGTCCACATTTACTACATCCACCAGTGCTCCATACCCATTCATCTTTTTGAGAGCGAGTTGGCCACTGGTTACCAGCGACTGGTTTTCAATTTCACAAGCATTTCTTGAGGCAAACAGCTGACTAATCTCCATGAAGGTTTTGTTCTTTGTTTCAGGGATGATGAAGAAGACGTAGGCTGCCACCCCAACACACACACCACAAAACACCAGGTAACAGAACGCACCGGCTGACATCTAGAAACAAAAGGAAATCTAGAATTAAACATCTTATTTTTTCATACAAGTATGTTTGTTGGGAATATACATAACATTACATAGGATTCAACATTGCAATGAATATCAGGGTATTCTTTTTTCTTTTACAAAAAAAAAAAATATATATATATATATATATATATACTATATAAAAATAATGTTTTTATATAAAATATAAATGTATAAAAATAACAATCAGAATCAGTTTTATTGCCAAGTGTGCTTACACACACAAGGAATTTGTTTTGGCTACAGAAGCTTCCAGTGTATATAAAGTGACAAGTGACAACACAAAATAAATATGAGAAAAAAAAGAAAAAAAAAATACGACAAACATTAAACAGAGATGCAGTTAGACAATAGAGCTCTGGATGATGAATTGTTGTACAGATTTGTTATAAATATACAAGTTATACAAGTTATAAGGTGCTGTGTACAAATGCGTATGGAGAAAGTATTGCATTGTATACTGTTATAAGGTGCTGTGTACAAATGCGAAGGAGAAAGTATTGCATTGTATATTGTTATAAGGTGCTGTATACAAGTGCGTATGAAAAGGTATTGCACATGTTTATTGCACAGTAGGGGAATAATTAACTGTTCATGAGGTAGATGGCCTGAGGAAAGAAACTTTTCCTGTGTCTGGCTGTTTTTGTGCTCGGTGTTCTGTAGCGCCGGCCAGACGGTAACAGTTCGAACAGAAAGTGTGCTGGGTGTGGGTCTGTAGCCTACGGAGGTCGGTTTTGGCAGCTGAGCCGAACCAGACGGTGATTGAAGTGCAGAGGATGGATTGGATGACAGCTGAGTAGAACTGTACGAGCAGCTACTGTGGCAGGTTGAACTTCCTCAGCTGACGAAGGAAGTACAGTCTCTGCTGGGCTTTCTTCACAATAGAGTCTATGTGAATGTCCCACTTCAGATCCTGAGAGATGGTGGTGCCCAGGAACCTGAATGACTCTACTGCAGCCACAGTGCTGTTCATGATGGTGAGTGGGGGAAGTGCAGGGGGGTTTCTCCTAAAGTCCACTATCATCTCCACCGTTTTAAGCGTGTTCAGCTCCAGGTTGTTGCATCTGCACCATAGAGCCAGCCGCTCCACCTCCTGTCTGTATGCAGACTCGTCACCGTTCCGGATGAGGCCGATAACAGTAGTGTCGTCAGCAAACTTCAAGAGTTTAATGGAGGGGTCTTTTGCAGTGCAGTCATTGGTATACAGGGAGAAGAGCAGTGGGGAGAGAACACATCCCTGGGGGGCACCGGTGCTGATGGTGCGGCTGTCGGATGTGATTTTGCCCATTCTGACTAGTTGTTGTCTGTCTGTCAGAAAGCTGGTGATCCATTGACAGACAGAGCTAGGAACAGAGAGCTGGGTCAGTTTGTACTCGAGCAATGATGGGACGATGGTGTTGAAGGCAGAACTGAAGTCCACGAATAGAATCCTTGCGTAGTTCCCTGGTTTGTCCAGATGTTGTAGGGTATAATGAAGTCCCATGTTGACTGCATCATCCACAGACCGGTTTGCTCTATAGGCAAACTGCAGGGGGTCCAGCGATGTCCTTCAGATATGCTAGCACCAGTCTTTTAAATGACTTCATGGCCACAGATGTTAAGGCAACAGGTCTGTAGTCATTGAGTCCTGTGATCTTTGGCTTCTTCTGGATTGGGATGATGGTGGAGCATTTGAAGCAGGATGGAACTTTGCGCTGTTCCAGTGATCTGTTGAAGATCTGTGAGAAAATGGGAGCCAGCTGGTCAGCGCAGGTTCTCAGACAGGCTGGTGAAACACCATCTGGGCCTGTTGCTTTCCTTCTCTTCTGTTTCCTGAAGATCTGACGCACATTATCCTCACTGATCTGAAGTGCAGGGGGGGAGAGTGGGGTGGCTGGAGGTGTTGATGGCTGTGTAGAGAGATCGTCAGGGTGGGTATGGGGTGTCTGGTCAGGGGTCTCAAATCTACAGTAGAACATATTCAGCTCGTTTGCAAGTTGTTTATTGCCATCAATGCTGGGGGATGGTGTCTTGTAGTTTGTGATGTCTTTCAGGCCTTTCCACACTGATGCCGGGTCGTTGGCAGAAAACTGGTTTTCCAGCTTTTTGGCTTAGCTCTTCTTAGCCACACCAATCTCCTTTGTCAGTGTGTTCCTTGCCTGATTGTACAAGATCCTGTCCCCACTCCTGTAGGCATCCTCTTTGGCCTGACGAAGCTGTCTAAGTTTTGGTGTGAACCATGGTTTATCATTGTTAAATGATAAGTAGGTCCTGGTAGGGATGCATAGCTCCTCACAGAAACTGATGTATGATGTTACGGTATCTGTGAGTTCGTCGAGGTCGGTGGCTGCAGCTTCAAAAACACTCCAGTCAGTGCATTAAAAACAGGCTTGTAAGGCCTGTTCTGTGTCGTTGGTCCATCTCTTAACAGTCCTGAATACTGGCTTAGTAGTTTTAAGTTTTTGTCTAAGTTGGTATAAGATGAACCAGGCAGTGGTCGGAGAGTCCTAGAGCTGCTCTGGCGACGGAACGATATGCATCCTTTATTGTGGTGTAGCAATGGTCCAAAATATTATTGTCTCTGGTGGGGCATGTAATGTGCTGTTTGAATTTAGGCATCTCATGTGTGAGTTTCGCCTGATTAAAGTCACCGAGAATGATAAAAACAGGTCCGGGTGTTGTTGTTCTGTCTCTGTGATCAGATCAGCCAGCTGTTGCAGTGCAGTACTCACGTGTGCTTGCGGTGGAATATAAACACCGATGAGAATGAATGAGGAAAACGGCTTACAGTTAATGAAAAGCACTTCCACGTCAGGACAGCACATCTTCTTTAACACAGTTACATCCGTACACCACCTTCTGTTGATGTAAAAGCATGTCCCACCACCGCGCGTTTTGCCCGTTGACTCCGTATCGCGGTCCGCTCTGTACAGCTGAAAGTCCGGTAGGTGTAACGCGCTGTCCGGAATGGCTTCGTTCAGCCAGGTTTCCGTGAAACACAGAGCAGCAGAGTTGTTAAAGTTCTTGTTTCTGCATGCGAGCAGAAGTAGTTCGTCCATTTTGTTAGGAAGAGAGCGGAGATTTGCCAGATGGATGCTAGGCAGCGCCGTTCTGAAGCCGCGCTGTCTGAGCCTGACGAGCGCGCCGGCTCGCTTCCCACGCCTGCGCGTCCTGTAGCGTTTCCCTAGTGCAGCTGCTCCGCCGACAACAATGTTCAGCAAAACGCCAGAGAAATCAAAAACCGGTTGGTGATTAATTGGAGTGTACTGCCGAATGTTCAGCAGCTCGTCCCTGGAATAACTGATCTCGTATGATAAACATAAAACAGGACAAACGAACAAAAACAGTGCAAAAACTGGAGAGCTCCACACCGAGGCGGCCATCCGCGGCGCCATCTATATAAACAATAAACAACTCCCCACCCACAGGTGGTATAGTTGTCTTATATTGTCAAAGCATTTGTCATATTGATACCAATGAAAAGGTAGAGTTATGGTTATGGTAATAATAAATAAAAAGAATAAATATCCTGAAAGGATAAATAAATAAATAAATAAATAAATAAATAAATAAATAAATATGAAAAAAAAAAAATATTAAATAAAAAAAATAGAAAGTAACCAGGAAAATAATAATAAATGCCTGACAATACTACAAATTAATATACAAAATAATCTATTAGATAGACTATCATCTAAAAATAGTTTAACAGAGGTAATGAATCAAGAAAAGAGGTCCAAATATAATTAAAGTATTTGATCCAGTCTTTCCACTCTGCGGGGGTTCTCTGATTTCCAGTTTGTAAGTGCACATTTTTTTTAGTTGCAGTGCATGAAAGCTAAATAAAATATTTATGATCATGGTCATGTCATGTGAAGTTAACTCATAGATATACTAGATGTCGCCTGGCCTATTGTTGTCTATTGGAAGGAATGCGTCAATAGAGCCGCCATTTTAGTACAGGGTAGCGCTCCTTTAAAAATGAATGCGGGACCAAAGTGCAGTGGAGGACTGTGGCCATCCAGAGCCAGAGATATACACATACATATATCTATGATCGGGAATTTTCCCCTGTGGTCAGTACGCAAAAAAATGTAAAAAAAGAAAATGTAATTACGAAAATTATAATTTTACATCACTTTTCTACGTCAATGGATAAGTGACCGCACGGGCATTGCCGATAAAGAGTGTGTGTTTGTGTGCATGAAAATGTATTATCCTCCCTCCCTGTTAAATTTGATCTAATCCGTGTCCTGAAACACACACCCTCTACCGCTTTCACTTCTCATTCTAACGGAGGGAGAGATTCGTTTGTGAATGAGTCTCCGTTATGAACGACTCGTTCACTTAGCCGACAATAATACAAGCGTCTTGTTGTCATATTTCTTTTTCATTGTTTGCTTATTTTATCCAACAAACTAGCATAAGCCTAGAATTCTGTGCAAGTTGATGCTACTTTGCCTTATGATCAGTGCAGTGAGAGACTGTATTATCATTAACGTTACTTGTTGAGCACAAAAGTTTGTAACATGCAAAAAACGAAATCTTACCTATGAAATGTTCTGCCTTTGTGCTTTGTTTTCATTGTTTGCTCGTTACTACACCCGTAAGCAGCGCTAAAGTCCAGCATCTTCACATTGGCACACTGTCTTGACTAGTGCGGTTGAATGATGTTTGTCCTGGGAGCACTGTACAAATATGGCGGCGCTATTGACGCATGCTGAGGGTCCGTATGCGATATCTAGTGTATATATCTATGAAGTTAACTAATGTCACCTAATACCCAAATTTTAGGATCAGAATCAATGTACTTATTTGACATTCTAAACATCTTATTTTAACCTGGCAATTAACCATAACTTAATAATAATAATAATAATAATAATAATAATAATAATTACAATAAATAAACATTTCAAAATATCAAAATACACTTTCAATTAGTAATCTTATATTAATTTGAATAAATTAAACTTATTTTTGTCTGAATATCCCTTTAACTGCCTGTTCTACCAAATGGTTGACCATATTTTGACTGTTTTAAATAATGACTGTTAAAGTCATTTAAAGAATGGCTGTTTTAAATAATGGTTTACACACACAACATTGTTGGTTTAAAGAAAATAAATAAATAAAAATCAAACAAATATAATCCTGTTGCACTACTACACTTGATTTTGGTTTTATTGAAAAAAAAAAAAAAAAATGAAAAAAACACAAGAAATCATTAAATGAGAATCTGAAATATTTTATGGCATACTTCAAAAATAAAGATGATTTAGTATTCAAAAATGTTTTATTTTGAATACTTTTTAAAATAAATTGGTCTACACATATTTTCTGATTTTTCATATATTTTTTCATGTATTAATTCCGGTACTTTTACCATAAACCGACATATCAACCATTTGGTAGAGGTTGATATTTTAGAAATTATGGGATGTGTTGAAAAAAAAAATGCATAGAGTGTGTTAACTAGCGACATTAGGAGTTAAGAAATGCAATCCAAAAATGTTTTACTTGGTGGGGCAGTTAAAGGGATATACACAGAGTTTCCTGCAGAAGGGGCTTACCTGAAGGAAGGGGAAGACAAATCCAACAGCGAAGTTTGATATCCAGTTGAGAAACCCTCCTACAATGTAGGCAGAGGGTCGATGGGATTGTTTAAAGAGTTCTCCTGTCATGAGGAACGGGACACCAGCTGTGCAGGAGCAAACACATAATAGTATCAAAGTCATATTAATAAGATGTATTAGAATAATAATTAAAAAAAAAACACAACTCTTTAAAAAGTTGTAGCATTTACACATTTTTTTTTTATTGCAATAGCATTTCACCAGAAGGTGGCACTAGTGTCATAAATAAATAGGTTCATGGTTGCCAGCAAATCATGGCTTCATTTTAAAATGAGCATTATTAGCTGCAGTACATAATAACATCTATTTATTAGGAAAATGTGTTATACCATGTCGGTCAGAGTAATTCATGTTAATATTAGTCCAATTTATTTATTTATTTACTATTTTATTCATTTATCATGATATAGATTGAAGCATAACCTCTATCAAGATTTATGAAAAAAGATTCCGTTTCAAAGATTTGATCTTGCTAAGCTTCTCCCTTCAGAGAGTCAACTCTGCTTTGATTGGTCAGCCAGATGATTGCCTTTTGTGATTGGTGTCTGGGAAATGCATGTAAAGACTTTCTTTTCACAGAACAGAAAACGGTCAACAACACAAAGCAAACTCTTCCAAGCCTCAGCAACCTCTTTAGTGTTGATGAGCAGATCAAAGTAGACATGATTTGGCCAATAAAGACCATAGACAATTGTTACAAGCTTGGAGAAGTTAGCGCAAGACGTAATGCTGGAACTACAGATTACTCCTTTCAGGAAGTTTAAAACTGGTTCTTCACAAACTGCTACATTACATGAAAGGTAATTTCTGAATAAAGCATAATAGGGGCACTTAAAGTTAAATGTACAAGAATGATTGAGAGAAATTCCTGTTTATTGAGATCCTCACCCGGTCCTATGCAGAATCCAGCAATGATTCCCACCACACAGGCCACACTGACGTACCGCATGAAGGATAAATGAGCCTAATCACAGATACAGTAACCACAGATCAAAAGACACATACAATTTATACTGTATATATATAAATATGATTCAGCAGGGATGAATTAATTGAAAGTGAGAGTAAACATACTTTCCCATTTACGTTATGTGCATAAAAACTATTTTTTAAATAAAGACTGCTCTATTGAACGTTCTAGTCATCAAAGACTTGAAGTTCAGCATATTAAGCCCCAGTCAGATCACACGATTTTGTCACGATTTTCTTGACGTAGGGTGTCGTGGGGATTAGTAAAGGACAAATGAGTGTCATGACAAGATTTAATCGTTTCTTCTGGTGTAATGTGGCATAGTTCACGACAACTGATACCATGCCTGCGACGCCTCACGACACCATCGCAGAAAGTCTAGCATGTTTAATTTTTTCCCTGATCTTCACGAAGAGTTCCGTCACGTGGGTTACACTGGAAAATAGGAGCACATCATTTCTTGTTATCTCAGGGGGTGCTGCCGTTAATGCACTGGTCAGGTAATCAAAAAATAGGCTGCATATTTATTTATGGGTGGGTCACTGGTGGATAAGATCAATCATTGGTTATGCAAACTTTAACTACCTTTTCTAAAATATTAAGGTGTTTTAAGCAATTTTATCTGACAGACTGGCACAAATATGCAGACATCTCCATTCTCACAACCAGTTTCTGAGTTCTCTTATCCTTCCAACAGTTTGTTCTTCCGAAGTAATCTGGGAACATGTTCAGTGCTGCGAATACATTGCAAAAGCATTTCCTGCTTATTTAAATTTGTCATTAACAGTGAAAACAGTAATATAGGCTTCTCTGAAACTGTGAATATTTCATTTTAATTTTATTTAGGCTAGATCATTATTTTTTTTAACAAACCAACACAATCTCATGGCAACTCGTGTTTTGGTGCTGAAGCATATAGCGGACTTGTTTTGAAGCACTTAAAGGTTATTCGTTATTCTTTTTCATCTAGTAGTTAACTGACCAACAAAAAATACATTAGAATTAAGACACAAATTATAGCAAACAAAATTCATTTCAAAAAGATATTTTTTCCAAGAAAAATATACAAATTGTATTTTTGTTTGTGCCTGTCCACTACTTAACTGTGCGGTGATGATTTGTTCCGCTCCTTGGAAAATACGGATTTAATTCTCTGTCTCACTCGCGGCAAGTTCAGGCAAGGGATTGTTTAATAAGCAACCCATGGCAGGAAAATATACATTTAGATTTCAAAGAAAATATCTTAATATTAAAAAGGAATCATAAGTTTGATCCTATCAATGTCATAGCGAATGCCCTTAAATAGGCTAATGTAGCCTAGTTGTCAGCAAGCATCAGTGTATACTGAGATTGAAATAAGATTAAAAAAAAATGAAATTGAGATAAGAAATATTGTTAAAGCAACACTTGTGACCGCTTTGGGAAATAACGCTCGTTGTAGACGTCACGGGATGACTGATCGTGAAGGAACGTGTAGTCTGGCACATTCGTTACCCACGACAAGTCAAGATTTTATCAAGAAAAAGAAAAAAAACTACGAAAAAACTAAACAAAAAAACGCATAATCTGACATAGTGACTTTCGTAACCGACAATAAAAATCGTGTGATCTGACCTGATTTCTGAAGGATCATTTGACACTGAAGACTGGATAAATGATGCTGGAATTTTAGCTTTGCCTTCGTAAGGACAAATAAAAATACAATAAAATAGAAATCAGTTGTTTTAATGAAATCACAACAATATTTCAGAAAATTCATTCTTATGCTGCGTTTTAGTCAAATAAATACATTCTTGAAGAGCAAAAGTCTTTTCAAAACATTAGAAAAAATCTTAGCTCCCCTTTTGAAGATAGTAATTGTTTTAAAATATATACACTAATAAACCAATATATCGCATACTAATATTCATATCTGAACTATTATGTTATCATTATACCATTGCACAGTGCGGTTTATTGTACATACAGCATTAGCATAAGTGTGTGTGTATATGTCTTTTAATTACCTCTAATAAGAGGGAGAAGGTGATTCCAGCACAGCACACACCCATGAAAGTGAAACCACCAATCATCAAAGGCCTTCTACCCACTCGCTCGATAGCAAAACACTGAGAACATTCAGAGAATTTGGAGATTATAAATTACTCAGTGTCATTTAGAAGCCAGTCATGAATATGCCATTCTAGAATAAATTTTACTTTTCATTTTGCATACGTAACCCTGGACCACAAAACAAGTCATACATGTCCATTTTATAAACTGAGATTTATACGTAACAGCTTTCCATTGATGTATGGTTTTTACTAAGATAAAACAATATGTGGCAGACATACAACTACTTGAAACTCTGAAATCCAAATACTGAGAAAATCGCCTTTAAAGTTGAACAAATTAAAGTTCTTAGCATTGCATATTACTAACAAAAAACATTTTAGAAAAGTTTAGATTTTTTTTACAGGAAGAAATTTGCAAAATGTCATGGAAGATGATCTTTATACTTAATATTCTAATTATTTTTGGCATAAAATACAAATCAATAATTTGGAAATTCCCACAAATTTTTGTTTTGCGGCCCAGGGTCACATATACATACTAAAGTGAAATTGGAGCCATATTGTGAGTTTACAATGCTGCACAGAGCCAACGTAAATATGTGTACACAATATACAGGTATTTGTAATCAGTCATTGTGTTCTCACCCCTATGAGCCCAGCAATGACCTCTATGGCTCCAGTGCCTACAGTTGTGTACTGAATCTGATTAAAAGGAATGCCAGCGTTCTCAAAGATGTTGTTAGTGTAGAACCAGATCTAGAAATAGAAACCAGAAGTTGCATTTTATCATCTCAAATAGCGTTATTGCCCATTTAAGTCACTGTCCTAAACATAAACAGAAAGCCACACACCGCATCAATTCCAGACAGCTGCATCCCAGCATTGACAACAATGACCGTAACAAGCTGCCATCGAACAGACGGATCCCTGAAGAGCTGCAAGACTGACACAGTCTCCACTGAGGATAAAGAGCGCTGTTCTTCCTGCATCTCCTCCACCTCAGCCTGGATGTTACACTTAGCACGATACCACTTCAGAGCTGAAAAAATAGCAATCAGAATATAAGAGTCATTATCCTCCTGAGACCCAGGAAAAAAAAAAGAATATGAATATAGCATTTTTTTGCATGCCATTATATTGTTCAGAGCATAAGAAGAAATGTTCCATTAAAATTTGTATTCATATGTTATTGAAATGTAAACTGTAGTGAACGTTGGGACTCAATAAAAAGAAAGTGACATTGTCAAAATAATCGATTTGTTTTTAAACCACTAATTGTTTTTAATTTTCAGGATTTTTTTATTCCAATCTTTGTTTAAAGGTTATTCTCAACTATATAATGAAAGATATAACAGAATGATTTGATATACCATTTTTCTTTTTGCAATATGTGTGCAAAATGGCCTTAAGAGGGTATTAACTATCTAATTAGCATTTTAATGTGTTCTTGTGGCAACATGAAATGGAAACAAAAATCTAATAATGGAAGTATTAATTGGCAAGATTTTCATGATATTATCTTATATTTTATGGGAATAATGAAATTCAAGTTATTTCCCTGTATTCATTTTTGTGTCTCTTAAAATGCACAATAAAATAGTGGATGAAATCAACATCACAAAGTGTGTTTCATCACAAAGACATATTTCAATTTGAAACCCCATACTATTTTACTGAGATGTTGATCTGTGACAAACACTTAAAAATAAAATGTGTCCGATTTTAACAATAATTACAAATCATTATCAAGTGTCCATAAGAACGGTACACTTTGTCATGAAATGTCAGCCATTTTGAAAGTCTGTGAGAAATCAAAATTTACAATGTTTGTTTTGCTAGCGCACATCGTTATTCTTTAGGTGAACAATTAATCCACTGAATTTTTTTTGTTTTGGTAATCTTTAAATCAAAATCTGATCATTTGCGTTTGGATTGGCAGTCCATCTCTGCTGACGTCAGCTTTAGCCACAATATTCCTAACCACGCCCCTCTTACCGTTCGCTATGAGGGAATGATGCACAAAAAGAAAGTCCTCCCTCTACTCAATATTTAATTTCATTAACATACCGAAATAAAAATCTCAGCAACTTCTGTTGGACACCGAGTTTAAAGAAAAAGGAGAGAAAATAGTGAAACTTACAAACATTTGGTATTATCAAAAATCTCTTGATGTGCTTTGTAAGAAACATTTAGACTTAAAACAATGACATGTATTTTATCAGAGAAATTCACCAAGATATAATGCCCACTACAATAGTATAAAAGTCTATTACTGGGTCTCAGGAGGTTATATAAAAGGGACCCTGACTCTTTGGAAGTAATGGGGCACCACATCACGATTGAAGACTAGAGAATCAGGACAGAACAATAAAAACAGAATTGTTTTCAATTTAGTATACTTCAAATTTTGAATATATTTTACAAACAGAACTTGATGAATATGAATTTAATAGATGTATATCTAGTCTAGACTCCAATGTGTAGTAGTGGGGTACATTATAGTGGAAAGAAAAACCTACTTCTATTCATCCTCTGGCTATGGCTAACATGCAGCATTAGAAGGGTTAATACTTGGCTTTGATATGTGATTGTTTAATAATTCATCTCATTCATCTGGTACATGACAATATATGCTTAAACTAGCAACTCAACATTTCCACGCAATCCTTCACATTTTGCTTAGCATTTTTAATAAGAAAATTACTTAGATTTACTCAGCAGATTTTTCTGCTGCTCTCCTCTAATCCTGTCTCACATTCTTTACTGTAGTCAGAGAGTTTTCCTGCCTGGTAGCTGCTGAATGACTGATGGGCCTTTGTAGTAGCGGCTTCTAAAGCTCTGAGATCACAGTAAAGGCAATAACAGCTTATGAAAGTCTCCCCGTCTGACCACTAATCCAGCCAACACAATTCACTCAGCCTTAATGCAGTGAAGAGAAAACATCAGTTTTAGGTATATAGAATTCATTCTTTCAATGGAGGACTGTTGTAAAATAGATGTTTGTGTTTCTTTATTTGTTTTAAACTTGACACAGAGGATGCAGTGGTCACTTTTTTCATGCAATTACAATGAATGGGGATTAAAGAAACAAAAGCCCCATAGACACAAAAAAGTATCATCACAAATTCCAGACATCTTCTTAAGTCTACTCAAGTAAAAGTAAAACAACAACCCAGTTAAAATATTGTCATTTGCAGATAATATATAGAGTAACACCTTTTGTATCCCAGAAGAAAGTAATGACTCATTGTAAATAAAACACACTGGAAATCACAGATTTATTACTCTCAGAGTATTTACTTAAAAAAAAAAGACTTTGTGATTGCTAATGAGTACATTCTACATTGTATGAACATGCTTGGTATGAATGTAATCCATACCTACTACATCCTGTGACTTGACCACATGTGACTACATGTGACATCTTAACCACATGTGACCACTGCGTTTCAAAATCCTCTCCCATGGTCACATGGGAGAGTAAAGTGCCCATCGTATCTGCACTTTAAAATCTCAAAAGTAATTGTAAATTTGGTGTATGGGGGGAATTTGATTCTTGTTTGAATCACAATTCAGTTTCTGAAGATTTGCATTCATTCGTAAATTTCAAAAATCTATTTCTTAAATGTTACTTAATATTATAATTACTGTAGAATGTTGTCAGAATCAAACGGAGAAAGTAAACAGCAAAGACGATTTATAAGTTCACACGTCCAGCACCGATTAGTGGAATCCAGTCATAAAAATTAAACTTGCCAAATTGTGGATAGATAAATGAAAATTAATGCTGTAAAAAAAATGTTATATGGACTAGTGTCTGTGAATTTTAAAGCACAAGACACATTTAAATAGGAAGTCTACACATCTGTTTGAATGAATCAGAAATACTAAATTTTGAAATACAAAAAAGCATTTATCACTTTATTAGATTATTATTAGTTATCTTTTACATTTTTAATCTTAAGGAATGATATTTTTGTAAAGGTTAAAATAAATTTCTGTCAGGGCTGCATTGCTAAATTTTAGAAGACTCCATGTTTAATGGTTCCAGCCACCTTAAATGCCATTGGTTTTAGAATATTGTTTTTTATAAACTTCAAGAAAGACTATATAAAATAATGTAGTTTAGGCCTAAATGTTTATTCTAGTCAAGAAAAAGAAACATTAAACAGCAAACTGTAATTAACTTATTTTAAACCAGAAATTTGTCAATTCCATTTTTAATCCAATTTTAATGCAATTATAACTTCAAGAATCAATTTGAATTGAATTGCAAGCTCCCAAAAGAACCATCTGAATAAATTTTTTGCGTACAGTTTTATGAATACTAAAAAATGAATTCAATCTTACTTTTCTTAGCTGCTACTAACCAGCAAGCATTTTTTGTGTGTTTAAAAGAAATCTAATAGGTGCCTAAACCTTGGATGAAGTCTTGGATAAAACAAGTCCAAGTTGGGCTGTCAGTGAAAATCTAATAGACGTCTAACAATAGCCCAAAAACAGACCAGCCATCAAATACACAGGAATGAATGAATACACAGGAAAAGTCTGTCTATTTGATAACTAGATTTTTTTTGGACTATTGTTAGAAGTCAATTAGTTTTTCACCGACAGCCCAAATTTAGCCTTGTTTTATCCAAGATGTAGGTTTAATATGTGTCTTTAAACATGCAAATGCTTGGTGGGTATACCAATATATATACTAAGTTCTGTATGCAGCCATAATGTTAATTTTATAGAGAACT
>CAIGQV010019186.1:20020694-20038918 GCA_903798115.1 Danio jaintianensis
GTTGTTGGATTGTTGGAAGAAGTTGCTGTTGGAGGGTGTTTTGGTACAATTCTTTATTCATGGCTGCAACCCCACACATGAATGGTCTCAGGATGCTTTATTGTTGGCGTGACACAGGACTGATGGTAGAGCTCACCTTTTCTTCTCCGGACAAGCCTTTTTCCAGATGCCCCAAACAATTGGAAAGGGGCTTCATCGGAGAATATGACTTTGCCCCAGTCCTCAGCAGTCCATTCGCCATACTTTTTGCAGAAGATCAATCTGTCCCTGATGTTTTTTTTTGGAGAGAAAAGGCTTCTTTGCTGCCCTTCTTGACACCAGGGCATCTTCCAAAAGTCTTCGCCTCACTGTGCGTGCAGATGCGCTCATACCTGCCTGCTGCCATTCCTGAGCAAGCTCTGCACTGGTGGCACTCCGATCCCGCAGCTGAATCCTCTTTAGGAGACGATCCTGGCACTTGCTGGACTTTCTTGGATGCCCTGAAGCCTTCTTAACAAGAATTGAACCTCTTTTCTTGAAGTTCTTGATGATCCTATAAATTGTTGATTTAGGTGCAATCTTAGTAGCCACAATATCCTTGCCTGTGAAGCCATTTTTATGCAACACAATGATGGCTGCACGCGTTTCTTTGCAGGTCACCATGGTTAACAATGGAAGAACAATGATTTCAAGCATCAGACTCCTTTTAACATGTCAAGTCTGCCATTCTAACCCAATCAGTCTGACATAATGATCTCCAGTCTTGTGCTCGTCAACATTCTCACCTGAGTTAACAAGACGATTACTGAAATGATCTCAGCAGGTCCTTTAATGACAGCAATGAAATGCAGTGGAAAGTTTTTTTCAGGATTAAGTTAATTTTCATGGCAAAGAAGGACTATGCAATTCATCTGATCACTCTCCATAACATTCTGGAGTATATGCAAATTGCTATTATAAAAACTTAAGCAGCAACTTTTCCAATTTCCAATATTTATGTAATTCTCAAACTTTTGGCCACAACTGTATATATGGTGACAGAACTGTAACTTCTTTGACAGTAAATTACCTGAATGTATTCCTGTGATGAAGCGCCCAACAATGATCATCTCTGGAGATCCACATAACCGGCTGAAGCCCATCAGAACTCCAGCGATAAATACCAGAACTGTGCTGTGTACCAGTGTCCCTTTCCTACAAATCACAAAGATACACACAAAGCATTCAATCAGCAAGATGTTTGGCCAGAGAAGAAATGGTCGTGTCCAGCTGATCCTGGTTTCCCTCAAGGTTTTTTTTTTCTTTACTTCCTTCAATTGGTGACGTTTGTTCCTTGCCACTGTCACCACTGGCTTGCTTGGTTTGGGATTTGTGGAATTGCACATCGGTGGAGTTGCTCTTCAATGTTTGGGCTTTCAGCAGTGACATTTACATTACACTGAACTAAATTAAACTGAACTGAACTTCAACTGTGATAAATTAAATGAAGCCATTTTAATTTACTAAAACTTAATCTATGTTAAGCTGCTTTGACACAATCTACATTGTAAAAAAGCACTATAGAAAGAAAGATAAATTTAACTGCATTGAATATAGAACTTTGAAGCGGAGTCAAAAGTCTAGAAAATGTGCTTACTAAGTGTAATAGGACAAACTGCATACTCTACCTCCCAAATCTGGTGACCTGCATCCTCACTGTCAGGGAGCCCACCAACCCTCCAATGGCAAATATAGAGACAGTGAATGAATACATAAGCGTGAGAGTCTCTTCATCCACTCCTGACCCATGCCGCCTCACAATGGTTTGATTAAAAAAGTCCTTTATGTACTATGAGAAGAACAAATACAAGAAAAAAAGCCCTGTGTAGCTTAACATTAATATACATTTCTAGTACCTTGTCTTTTCTGCATTTCTACTAACATAAATCACATACTGACGATTCTGTCATCATTCACTCACCCTTCATTTGTTCCAAACTTGTTTGACTTTCTTACGTCTGTTGAACACAGTAGAAGATATTTTGAAGCTGGAAACCGGTAACCATTGACTTCCGTAGTATTTGTTTTTCCTAATATGGTTGTCAGTGGAAGTGGTGGACAGTAACTAAGTATTTTTTACTTCAGTACTGTCCTTAAGTACATATTTTAAGTATCTGTACCGTATGAGAGTATATTTATTTTAGCAAACTGCATTCCAAAAGATAATATATTGCACTTTTTACTCCACTGCATTTACTGAATAAAGCTAAGGCAAAGCGTTACTTTGAAGAGGAGAAACTGTCGCCTGCTTAGAGACGAGAGAGTGGTGTTCAATTCGTGAAAAAGCTGAATTATATCAGTTAACCTGTAAAATCAGTTCACAAATTACTGAACTGGACTGACATCTGTTCACGACATTGAAATGTTTCATTTAGAGTGAGTCTCCATTAAATGATTTACTGATTTCATAAACTGATTTGAATACGGTTCAACATGTGAATGTGGTTTCCTGTTTTTTCTTGAATTATCATTAATTATCATTGTGCGAATTAACATTGCATTGATATGTTAAATTTAGGTAATTCTAATTGCTTGCAAAATAAACATTCAACGGCAAGTACTTTTAGTACTTAAACTAAAAATGTACTTTTGCAATTTAAGTTTTGACTCAAGTAATATTTTCTTTAATAACGAAGATTTTACACTTCTGCTGGAATAATATTTTACTGTTACTTTTACTCAAAGTGACTAATTTGTGTACTCCATCCACCACTGGTTAACGGTTGCTGGTTTATGTCTTCTTTTGCATTCAGCAAAATAAAATAAAAAAACTCATAAATGTTTGGAACCACATGAGGGTGAGTAAATAATGTGCAGATTTTCATTTTTGGGCGAACTAATTCTCTAAATGAGCATTCAGGCTAAATATTTCAGCTTCTCATTTCCATGATTCTTTACATAGGCAGCAGTTGTAATGCGCTCTGATACTTCTAGTCTGGCCTCGTGACTTGTTGGCACAAGCATGTAACATTTCAAGCTTCCACGGTAATCAAGTCTGAACTGTTTTGCATTATTTAGAGCTTCTATGACACTATTCAAATCAGACAGATTGAATTAATCAACATCAAAAAAAAAAAGAATAAATTAACAAACTGTGGGTGATTAGTACAGCTGTGTTTAAAAAAAAAAAAAAGTTTATGATATGATATAGTCACTCACCTGTGAGGGAGAATTAACCACAGCCAGGTTATAACCATAGAGCATTGAGCTCCCGAAAGAAGACAGAAATGCTACTGCCAATAGGGATGAGGTTAGATGCTGGAGAAACAAGTGACAGGCAACTATGTGTCATTTAAACTGTCATTATTAACAGCATACGCCGTTTTAGGCTTTAACATTTAATTAGCACTTTGGCACTTTTATCAAGCAAACTGCATTGTTTATAACAAAGTACTGTCATAAAGAAGCTGTTTTGGTAGGTCTTGAAAACTATATAAATATAAACAAACCTTTCTTTTAATCACATATGAGCATTAGAAGCAGCTTTGGGTGTTAAACCCTGTTGGCTACTGTACAGGCAGTGTGTGTGGATTTGTAATATTTTACACACTGCAAACAATATACAAAAAAGTAGGATTTTTTTTTATCAGTACTACAAAACCACACTGTAAGCATTGATGCTATAATGTTTATAAACTGTAAACTGGGTCTTAAGTATTAAAGACTGGCACTGGTCCATTAAGCATGTGACCACATTAGCGTAGAAGTGGACTTGAGTAGATTTGGCATGAGTATTCCTTGCAGCAAACTGAGTTACAGTAATTACCCTGCACATGCACCAAATTCTAAACACTATATCAGCACCTGCTAAATGTGTGAAAGCAGTTCGGTGGAAGGAATTTAATGTAACAAACGGACTTGGGGAATAGCTAGTTACAAGCTGCTCTGCTACTAGCTTTGCTACATAGTAGCTTGACAGCTCAGCTATGTATGATACAATGTAGCTTTTCCAGTAGCTAGCTACTTTTTCCAGCAATTATCAGAGTAGCTTGCCAAAAAAGCAATATCCTACCATGTGCTCAATCCAAGTTAATTATTTTGTTGCAGTTTCGTACTTTGACTTTAGAAAGTTTGAGAAATTTAAAAACTGTATGTAATATAACAGTATGTTTTGACATCATAATTGTATTGTACTGTTTTAAGAACCGAATATTTTACTTTAAAATGAACACTTATTCACTTTTTTGTAATATAAGCCTTTATGAAAAAGTAGCTTCAATGTAACAAGCTAATTTTAGCATGTAACTTGTTGTGAAGCTAGCAAAGAGTAGTTTGACTAAAGAGATATTGACTTATCAAGCTACCATTTCAGAGTAGCTTCCCCAACATCAACAATTGCCCTTATTTTGTGATTCACAGATTATTTATTGTGGCTTTTCAATTGCTTTATGGGTCCTTGATCTCTGCTCTGTCTTTGGAGATGAAAATTTAACTCTACAGTTCACTTTAGTACATGACCCAATCAATTCCCAATAGATAACAACCAGTAAGTTCTGTCTATTTTTCATCTTGTTCGTGAAGCCATTTTTGCTTGATGTCACAATAAGTTATGAAAAGGCTATTGCAGCTTCCTTTTTAATGACTTTAAAAATACTTGAACTGCTATAGGTTGGGCAAAAGGCCCCTTGTCACAGGACCCAAGAAGAGAAAAGAAAAAACAGAAAAAGATCTTTCTCTACATCAGGCACAAGATGTTCACAAGATGCAATAAAATGTCTGGAAGAAAAAACCCCATTCATTTTCTCCATAGTGAAACAGAGAAAAATAATACTGAGCAAGACATTTCTACCAAGGGCTCAGAATCAGTAATCTTACTGATTACCTGTGATTTTGCTCTAAATTTGTTTTGGTCTCTATATACATTTTTTTTTCTAATATCCTCACAGACAATCAATGGGAAATGTTCCAGTATAAATGATGTCCCACATCCTCATAACAGCTTTTGCAAGACGGTTTATACAAACACGTATGTGTAATATTAAAATGGCACTCATTTAAGGTCTTGGAGTCTCTCCTAATAAGCTGATTAGCTAAATAAGATGTGCTTGATGACAGAGAAATGCAAAATGGGCCTCTAGACATGTGGTTGAGAACCTCTGTGGGTAACAAGTTTAGGTGGGGTTATGGGTTTGTTCCGCATACAAAAGCTACAACAATTTGACAGCATTATGGCTGTTACAGTGATAAACCAATTTCCCCCTCTCCCTCTTTTTTTAACCATTATTATTATTATTGTTGTTGTTGTTATTTTTAGCTTTTAGTGCCAATTAATACTAGAGAGCTTCCTATAGGTAGACAGCAGCTTGATAAACATTTCGCAAAGCTTGGAATTGAATGAAACAGGCTACATGTCATTTAATGTTTATTTGATTAGAAAAAGAAAACAGCAAAAAATACTACGCCTTTTAACATATAAAGAGCATACATTAGGCTAATAAATTACCTAAAGTTGCTTGTTGTGCTTCTTCTCAGCAGGGTGAAACTACACAAGTTACCAATAATTATTCCCTCTCCATTTCATAGAATAAATACAGTAAAAAAAAAAATAATTCCAAAAATATGCTATCTGTCAAAATAAAACATTAAGCACTGTAAATAAGTACACTTTGGCTTAAGGCACGTCACAGCATTGGATTTATATTTGTTTTTAACTGTGTTTTTGAAGAGTTTCTCCAAGTAAACAAGTCTTTGCAGACAAGTTTACTTGGAGAAAAATAATGATAATGGCAACTTCTCCCTGTAAATGCAAAGGAATCACAGACGCCTCATGACACGTGAGAGCCTTTTCATCTAGGGAAACCATCATGTTTCATAATATTCTGAATTTTTTCTCCCTCAGCAGACTTCATCAAACACTACAGCATTTGCACGAACCGATAACTACATTACAACCAATACTAATAATGCAATTAAATTAAACCAACTCACCCCTCTAGTTTTCCCAGGATCTATCAAAACCTCCTCCGCCATTTATGAGCAAAAGCAAGCCGCTCTTTGACTAAAACTCGAATGAGAGAGACTATTGTTTTTTCCCTTATAACTTTATACCGGCGGCATCCCAGCGCAAGTTATTTTCAGAAAGAAGGCGTGCTGATTTATGACTCAATTTTGCACATTTCTGCATTTAACAGGTAGGCGGGAGAGTGTACGAAGTTCAGCCAATCACTGTTGGTTGTCAAATAAAGCTCCTCCCAGACGCATTTCTCATCATTTTAAAGGGTCAAGCGGTGAGACTGACGCTGTCACATGTTAACAACCCGCGTGATTTAACTCTTTGTTCAAATTAACCGCACTTCAGATGACAACCTGCCCAACATGGAAGGACAGAAGGGTATATTCAAAATCAACCATATAGAATAAATTGTTAAAGAAAGCGTTTATTTGTTGAACTGTTTGTCTTTTTATTTTAATTTTCCAGTAGCCGTGTGCAGCATGCGAATTATGGTTGTGGAGTGGGTGTTAGAAATAATTTGTAAGCTCATTAAAACTTCTATGTCTACATGGTAAAAATACTATAGTCATTTATAGTAAATACCATACTGTTTTTGAACTATACTGTTTACTGATCACACTGTGGTATTAACTATAGTGAACTGATAAACTAATAAATACTGTAGTATACTTCAGTTTTACCACAGCAAACTGTGGTGTATTGTACTATAATACAGTTGTAGAAAAGAGTGCAGTATTTGGGTAATTTGTTTATATTACTATAGTTGCAACTATAGAATTACCTCAACAGGTTATTTAAAATAGTTGGCTCCATTAGTCATTTCTGAAAATTTTTTGTAAATAATGAAATTTTGTAAAATAATGAATATAGTTTAAATAAGGTTTTCATAATGCAATATTAACTTGTATTATGTATAATCTTATCATTTATTTGATTTCACAATGATGTGTTAAATATGTTGAGTTATATATATTAAGTTGTTGCCAAAAAAAATCCAAGAATTGTTTTTTTTTAACATTATTTATTAATTATTTTAAATAAGTAGTTTCAACAAGGAGCAGAAATACTTTTATTGAGTGTACTACAATGACCAAAAGTGTGCCAGAAAAATATCCCTACACTATTAAACCACAATCAGCAGCTTGAACCATTGATATAACGCATGAAGATCAATTCTTTCATGTTGTTTATGACAAATTCTACCCTACCGTCCAAATGTCATAAAAAAAATCGAGACTCGACCAGGCTCAAATGTCTTGAGTTACTGCCATGTAATTGACTGATTAGATATTTGTGTGAACAGGCAGTTGAACGTGTTTTATTTTTATTTATTTATCAAAATGTTACCCTATAATCAAGTTTTAAAGGTATTCATTCATTCATTTTCTTTTCGGCTTAGTCCCTTTATTAATCTGGGGTCGCCACAGCGGGATGAACCGCCAACTTATCCAGCATATGTTTTACGCAGCGGATGCCCTTCCAGCTGCAACCCATCACTGGGAAAGTTTTAAAGGTATTGTTGACGCAAAAAAGAAAATTTCCTCACCGTTTGTTCACTAATCCCTTAAGTGGTTCTAAACTTTTGCGAATTTGTTTCATTGAACACAAAACAAGATATTCTGAAGAATATTGGGGAAAAACCACCCATGACATCCATAGTACAAACATACGGAAGTCAATATTTTTTTGTTTGTTTGTTTTGTTTTTTCCTACATTGTTCTGTATATCTTCCTATGTGTTCAACAGAAGAAAGAAACTCAAAAAGATTTGAAACAAATGGAGGATGAGTAAATGATGACAGATTTTTTACAAATTTGAGTGAACTATCCCTTTTAAGTTGAAATCTTTGCATGAAGTTTTAAGTGAACGGTTTGGGTTATTAGTCACATGCTATAGATTAAGCACAGGAAGCCAGTGATTAATTCTTCTAGTTCTGTTACTGACTAATATGATTGTGACGATAGTAGTGTACCTCCTGATCCCATATATTGCCAGCATTCCATCATGCTCATCAAACTCTGAAATCAGCACATGAACTGTGACTGAATTGCTAAATTACTTACTGTGTGAATTAGCACTGCTGTTCAAGCTCTCACGTGACCACAAGCCTTAAAACATTAGTTATGCTTCAGTGATCTTCAAGGCCTTGAAGGGATAGATAACCAAAAACAGAAATTCTGTCATCTTTCTCTCATCTTCAAATTCTTCCAAACATATATGACTTCTTTCCTTTGATTAAAATAAAAAAATGGTAAATGTCATTTGTTTTGGGGTTACTATACATACTATAGTAATGTATATTAAATACTATAGTGCTTTTGAAGCACACTATAGTAATGTATTTGAATAAATCTGTTGGGGTATATCTGTAGTTGCTCTGGTAATACAACTACATACTGTAATTTCTACAACTATATAGTATATTATACTAGGCTACAATAAACCACAGTTTACTGTAGTAAAAACAAAATATATTCTACAGTATATATTACAGAATATCAGTTTACTATATGTATGCTGTAGCATTCATTAACAAAGAGTTGTATATACTAAATTTTTTACAGTATAATATCCTTTACTATAGTATGGTTCAAAAACACTATAGTATTTAATATAAATTACTGTAGAGCTTATTTCATGTGGGTCCTTACAATTGAAGTCAGGTTTATTCACATTCTTCAAAACAGCTTTTTGTGTTTCTGCAAAAAAAAAAAGAAAGGAAAAAAAAAGAAAGAAAATAATACAATTTTGGAATGTCAGGAAAGTGAGTAAATGATGCCAGAATTTCAGTTTTGTGGTGAATTATACTTTATTTAGCACAATTTAATACATGTCACATATTATACACTCAACTCAAAAGAAGTAATGATAGTAATATTAATCCATATACCATCATGCGACCTGCCTGAGCATGTATTAAATATATTTCCCCCCTTCAGTATCAATAATTCTCCAGTTGCTCGGCCTTGTGACTAACCTTTAACACATTTTTAAATAATAGTTCTGTGTTTGCATTTCTTTTGGCACTGTACTAGCTCCCTCTGGCTTTTTTTATTTGCCCTCTCTCTTCTCACGAGTTTTTGATGATGTTCCCACACTCATCTTCTGAATTTACATGAAAATGATCAGGGGATAACGGAATCTTATGATACAAACATGTTGTTGTTGTTTTTTTCAAAATATGACTATTTTAGAAGTCTTGAATACCAGAAGGGTTTCACTTACTACAGTTTACTCAAAACTGCTGTCATCATTTACTCACCTTTATCTTGTTCCAAACTTGTTTTATTTTATTTCTTCTGTTGAACACAAAGAATGAATTTTGAAAAATGTTGGGAACTGGTGACCATTGATTTCCATAGCCATTGTTTTTCTTACAATGGAAGTCAAAGGTTCTTGATTTTTAACATTTTTCAAAAATTCTTCTTTAGAGTTCAACATAAAAAAGAATCATTGGAAGGTTTGGAACAACTTAAGGGTGAATAAACACTCAGTCATTCATCATTTTTGGGTGAACTATACCTTTTGGTAGAGTAATCTCTATATTTGTCATGTATTATTTTAATCTATTTGGATTTTTTTGTAGATCTTTACCTGGTCAAAGCTGGAAGTTCAGAAAAGCTCACTTTGGATAAGAGAGTGACTTCTGATGACACGATACAGTCATATGACTCTCAGTATGGAGTGATATCTGTAGCATTAGATCCTTTTTTTGTGAAGAATCAATTATAATCTCACATAGAAGGCCATTGAGTCTTTTTACTCTATTCTCTACACTCATTCATCCGTGTCCTTAAATCAAAAGAGAGATGTGTTGAGGAATTAACTATGTAGTCACTATAGGCTATAGTAGACTCAGTGACTACTATGCTTTCAAAAATGTCTTAATTTACTCACACTCAGAAGTTTTTTTTCTTTTGTTGAACACAACAGTTCCCAGTGATGGGTTGCAGCTGGAAGGGCATCCGCTGCGTAAAACATATGCTGGAAAGGTTGGCGATTCATTCCGCTGTGGTGACCCCTGATTAATAAAGGGACTTAGCCGAAAAGAAAATGAATGAATGAATGAATGAACACAAAAGAAGATATTCTGAAGAATGTTGAAACGTAGTAATTGAGATATAGCATTTCCCCCCTACTATAGATGTTAGTTGCTATACTGTCTGGAAAGTCATGAAGAAAGAGAAATAAAAACGGAGACAGACAATATCCTGAAGAACTGTGGCAATATCTCGAAAGAAATGTAATTTAATTTTATTGATTTAATTTAGTTTTAAGAGATCAAATCAATTTATGGATTTTTTTTTAAAACCTTTCTCACTTTAAAACATTATTAGACAAGTGTGTAAACTTTATTAGCTTTACATGCTTTCTTTCTAATCTCTGGCTATTTTATTACTCTTTTTTGTTTATGCTGTACATTTTTTCTACCATAACTGACTATCTGCCTTGTGGAATGAGCAGCTTAACTGGATTTGTCTGGTTGAACAAAATGAAGAAATACATTTCAAATTATAATATGCACAAGTGCTTATTTTACACTGTTAGAAATGCACTGCTTATTGATAGTGTCTAACATTGACAAATCTTGTGATAATTAATGCTTATCTGACTTAGTAATCTTAAAGGATGCACCCTAAAATAAAATTTCTATAATTTTAATCATTAGTATTATCTCTGCAAACATGCTTCTGCATGGCCCATGCTGGATTTTGTGGGCACAGAGGGCTGTGGCCAGCCATGCCAAATCTAAACAAGCCCAATTTAAACAGCCCACAGTAGCAGTTTTCTGGCCCCACTGTAAAAAAACTATTTGTTGAGTCAACTTTAAAAAAGATTGTTAACTCACTGCCTAAAATATTTTGTTGTCTTGACAAATTATGTCTTGTTGAAATAACTTCCCGTTCAAGTCAAGTCCATCTAATACCTCATAACCAGTACATTTTCTGTTATTTTACAGACATATTTCTCTATATATTTAATACTTATACATTATATTATTTCAAATGACTAAAATGTCAATAAAATTCACTTTGTTAAACGGTATCGTTGAATTTTCAACATCAAAAGTCGACAGAGCAGAGATCAAGGTCCCATAATGCTATTCACAAATGTAAATGAACAGAAAACACATTTATGAATCACAAAATACATAAACTGTTACTTAACAGACATTTTTACAGTGTAGGGACTGAGAATTAATTACATTTTGTCACATCAAAACCACAGGAACTATTTTATATTTCATGCAAGTTTTGTGTGGTCAGCCCATTTTTATTTAGCCTGCTCTGTTTCTCATTGTTGAAAAAACCTAATAAATTAATTAATACGATTCATACGTTCAATTAATACATTCAGCCCACCAAAACATATTTTCCACAGAGGTTGACGACTTTTGAACAGAAGATGTGTACATTGTTCCAGAAGAAAAGTTTCCAGAAGAATTTACCAGTGGCTCAGTCTGTTGTCCCCGGCTTGAGTCTTTCTGTGTGGAGCCTGCATGATCTTCTTGTGTAAACTCCAGGTACTTTGATTTCTTCCCACATACAAGACATACAGGTTTAGGCACATTGAAGATTTGAAACGTCCCTTGTGTGTATGATTGTGTATTGTGTATGTACTAACTGATTCTCGCCAAGAATACAGCCACAGTTACTGTAATGGTGTTAAGAAAATACATAAATAAATCCAGATGCATAATGCCTGTATTTCAGAAAATATTTATATATAACAGATTTATTGTTGTAAATTAGTGCAGACCAAGTTTGGGCCTAGTGAAGGCTTCCTGAGAGCTAAGTGAGGGCTGCTCACAGGGCCAGCACTAAGGGGCCAACATTTTGTCATTAAGCAAACGCTCAGGGGCCCTGTGCTCACAGACCGATGGGGGCCCTATAGGTTAGCCCTGAGTGGGCCCATAAAGCAGTAGTTCTTAATACCTCTGCTGTGGTCATTAAACATGTTCCTTTTAGTGTTCATTGTTCTCTACCCCCTGGCCCCTGTATACAGGCTGAACTAGAAGTTTGCTTCATTTATAAACAAAGATTTACACTACACTGTTTGCATACTGTATATGTTCTCTTTGCAGCACAAACATAAAATGCTTAGTTTAGTTTCAAACAGGAGGAGTAAAATGTTACAATTCACCCCATAGTCTAGTTGTAACACAACCTGAGTTGAGACATTATGGTTTCCACCTGGGCGAGATGTTACATTATGGAATTAGAATTACCAAAAAAAAAAGATATTTAAATCTTTTGTTTAGAGTTGTCAGTATTATTGGTGTGTGTCTCTGTACAAAGCTGAAAAAATGTACAAATGACTCAACAATTGAACACTACTTGTGTGCGCAGGCTTCATGAGGCCTCAGAGGACAGGTCAAAGTGAACTAGAAGTTAACTTCATTTATAAACAAAGATTTGCGCTACACTCTTTGCAGTCTATTGGTTAGTGCGTCACCATTCATGTGTGCTCACAGAGATCCGAGTTCGAGGTCCTTTGCTGATTCTTCCTCTCTCTCTCTCTGTTTTCCTGTCTTCACTACACTGTCCTATAAAAGCAAAACAAAAAAATATATATATATATAAAAAGGGGATTTTTATTGCACTTTAATAGGGAAAACTGGGAATAGATGTAACACGTTTTACTTTCTTTTTACTTTATTTCTTTGAGACCTTTTAAGCCAGTGTGTTCAAAATGTGATTCAAACTAGTTACAAGTGTCTGTTATTAACCGGCATATATGTTATCTTAGCAGCAAAACATAAAATGCTTAGTTTAATTTCAAACAGGAGGAGTGAAATGTTACAACTCACCACCCATAGTCTGGGTTAGTTGTAACACAACCTAAATTGAGATGTAACATTGTGATTTCCACCTGGGTGAGATGTAACATTATGAAATAAGAATTATGACAAGAACAACAAAAAGATATTTAAATCTCTATAGTCAACACTGAGTTGTCAGTATTATTGGTGTGTGTCTCTTTACAAAGCTGAAGAATGTGCAAATGTGCATCAGCTTCAATAACTGAATTGAACACTATTGATATGTGCAGGCTTCATGAGGCCACAGAGGACAGGCCAAACACTGAATCCAATATTCTTTGGCCTTGAGGTCTTTCTTATTCAAGACCTATAGACATACTAAAATTAAAACAAATAAATACAGTTCATTTGCTCTGATTGGTGGTAACATTTTACTGGTGTAAACTCTAACCAAGAGTTTTGTTATTACGACTGACCCAGAGTCTTGTAGCCATGAATTTGCTCACCTTACAGCCAACAGCTAATACAGTAGTATCAACAACATGCATTAAATATATCTACACAGACAAACAATTGACATAATTTAACGTTAATTGGTTAAACTACAAATCAGGCATTACCATCCCAAAAACAATTTAAGCAATACAAAAATATTACTTTACTAGCTTAAATGTAGTTTTTCCCCTCCAACATCCGCTGTGTCTGTCACAGGACTCTACTTTTTCATGTGAAATTAGGACTAATATGAGCATGTGTGAAGTGAATCAACTGATTTGTAAGTAGTTCCTGATTGTAGAGATTGGAAGTGTTACAACTGACCCATGTTACAACTATTCCTGGTGTCCCTACCCTTTGAATTGAAGATGCTTCTTTCACACTGGAATCATTGCCGCTGTTGCCAACAAATTTTCAGAGGAAGTTACTAAAGGCAGAACAATTTATTGCTAAAGGTTGCTAAATGATGCTGTAATGTCATTGCGTGATGACGTCATTATGTAATTGCAACTCAAATCTGCATCTTTATGTAATATACAAAATAAATAATGAGTTTTCTGAAATTTACTGGCCATCTCAGCAAAAAACATTATTTGAAATATGTTCAATTATAGCACTGTACTGGCAGTTAATGCTAACTAAATGAACAAAAAATTATACGTTAACATGTTATGTCAAACACTATGTACGGTTACTGTTTTAATTATTTCTCCAAAAAATGTGAAATCTGAGCTACTGCTTTTGCCAACAAATATTGCCGATGTTCCTGCACAACCAGAGAGTCTACAGCTCCAGGACCGCATTTCTAGGACCCCGTGTTATGGCCCTACCTCCCTACTGGACGGATCTGGAACAACAGGGTCCTAAAATGCCGAGGGTCCTAGAAATGCAGTGTCAGAAATGCGTTCCAGCCTCTCTGGTTGTGCAGGGAAATAATATTGGCTGCTGATGTAGCTGCACTATACTGAGCCTGCAGTCACTTTTCACACACATAGACTATGGCCAATGTAGCTTACCCAATTCACCTATAGCGCATGTCTTTGGACCCATTGCTTTGGACTTGTGGGGGAAACCGGAGCACCCGGAGGAAACCCACGCGAACACGGGGAGAACATGCAAACTCCGCACAGAGGGGACAGCGCTTCCCACTGCGCCGCCTATATATTTGGCAAGACTTATTATTGCAGAATAACCGGTGATCTCCCCCTTCGCAGTGTGCTTGCTTACGGTCGAATGGTGTCACGCTCAAAAATAAAATTAATAAACAAAACAAACAAAGATGGATCCAAGTGCAAGTGTCTTTATTGACCCGAGGTCGAACAAGGATAAATGCCAATAAAGTCCAAAACAGAGTTCATAAGTGACCAAACGCCGTAGCTGAAACGTGAGCCGAAACAGTCAAGACGACAGCCGAGACCTGGTAAACGCCACTGAGAGTCCTGACGAGACAGAGTCAGCATGAACAAACAATACAGAAAGTGCGCACAAACCCACAACCGTGACAAGTGGTTCAAACTAGAAACATACAAAATCGCGAGGATTGAGAACTACTGCAATAAAGGACCAGCACAGGTTTATTTGCAGGGATTATAAACATATATAAATTATTTCGTTTGTGGGAGATTAAACAAATAAAAACACTTTAAAATTCATTCATTCATTCATTCATTTTCTTTTCGGCTTAGTCCCTTTATTAATCTGGGGTCGCCACAGCGGGATGAACCGCCCACTTTAAAATAATAAAAAATAAATAAAAATAATTTTGGGAAATAGTTTGGGGTTTCCATACACCTTTCCACCGCATTATACTGACACGTAGGCCTATTAGTCGCTGCCAAAGATGTCTTGCTTGATCAAATAAATTATGATATGTTCTCAAAAGTTTTATGGGATAAATGATATAAATTGAGCTTCTGCTGACCTCTGCTGGACAATCCCTGTATGGCAGATAGATCATTTAATATTTTAAATGTTTTAATAAAATATTAGATGAGACGTTCTGTAACAGACACGTGCGCGTGTATGTTTCCTTGTGTTATTATATGATTAGGTTGCACGAATAGCCAAAAATGCAATGAGTGGTTCAAAATTTATTCACGCCAAAAATCATTGTCAATATTCGTAAAAGATCATTTTGAAAATATTTTGTACATTTCCTGTAAATATCAAAACTCATTTTATTAGTAATGTGCATTATAGAGACTTCATTTATAGGCAAATTTCAAGGGGATTTTCTCAGTATTTAGATTCTTTCTTTCATTTAGATCAGGGCAAATACTGTTCTGTCCTAACAAACCGTATATCAATGGAAAGCTTATTTATTCAGCAATTATTCTGAAAATGTATAAAAAATTGTATTTTGTTAGTCGCTGCCAAAGATGTATGACTTACTTGTTCAAATAAGTTAGGACATGTTCTGAGGTTTTATGAGATAATTCATATAAATTTAGCTTGACCTTTAAATTGACCTTTGCCGGACAATCCC
Source organism: Danio jaintianensis (assembly GCA_903798115.1). NCBI lineage: Eukaryota > Metazoa > Chordata > Actinopteri > Cypriniformes > Danionidae > Danio > Danio jaintianensis. Next base: position 20,036,409 of record CAIGQV010019186.1, read on the forward strand.
TGGATGGCAGATCATAATATAATAATAAAACCCTTTTTTTTTAAATAAATAATGTGCACTTCGAAACACTTAATTTAGACAACTTTTAGACAAGGCGATTTATTTATTTATTTATTTATTTATTTATTTATTTATTTATTTATTTATTTATTTATTTATTTATTTATTTATTTATCTTGGGCAAATATTTTTCCATCCTATTCCCAACAAACTATACATCAACCGGAAGCTTATTTATCCAGCTTTTATTCAGGTGATGTATAAATCACAGTTTTAAAAAAAATTGACACTTAAGACTTACTGTTTTTGTAGTTCAGGGTCGCATATCATTATGAACCATATAACCAAATACCACATTCAACAGTTCCAGAGACATATCCGGCATCTTGGAACAGTCAACATATCATCACATTAAAAAAAAATCAACAAGCTTTCCAAGATACCAAAAGATTGCAAGTGTTTGATTGTAAAATCTGCTGAGATTTAAATTCCAGAAGGAATGTAGGCAAGCAGACTTTGAACAGGTGAGAGTGAGTTGATGTGCTTTGTGTTGAACAATATTTTGTCATCATAGGTAATGCCTTTATAGCGGCCCTAATGAGGCATCTATAGAATGCAAATACAATTGAAAAATTTACATACATTTGATTCTTAATACTTATACTGGAATGATCCACAGCTGTGTTTTTTGGTTTAGTGAGTTGTTCATGAGTCCCTTATTTGTTAACAGTTAAACTGCTCACTGATATTGAGAAAAATCATTGACGTCAGTATTTTTTTAATTATTATTAATTTATTTGTTTTTATTTTAATCATATACATATATGTGTATGCCATAATATTCAAAAAGACACACAGGCAGGTATAAAACTGTACAATACCTCTTTGGCCTTAAGCTAAATGAGATTTTAATCACAGTCCATTATGTCTTTTAAACTCTTGCTGACTGATAATGGCTGCACTGCAGTGCTGAGTCTGGTGGTTATTTATTAATTTGCCTTTCCTTGAATGATAAATCACTCTGTCTGTCTTCGCCAGCTCTCCACTGCAGCATCATGAGTGTCAATCTGCCTAATTTACTTCTATTAGGTTTATGCTGACTGACATTTTTACACTCCTTGCATAGAGAGTTAAAGACTTAGAGCCTTTAAAGCTGGCTTCAGATCAGATAAGACTGCTGTCAGAGCAGTGTGGATGAGGCATCAGTCATTATAAGTCAGGGAAAGCTTCTCTTGGGGTGTCATGCTGAGAATAAGATAAATTGGACTTAACCAAAGGCTCCTGGTTTAACGAAGGATGTGTATTTGTGCTGTAAGCAAACGCAAGCATGTTTATTGCACAGAGATTTTTTTCTAATATAACAGTGACTTACAAAATGTGCTGCCTTTGCTAATTCTTTTATTTGAATAATTGAGGGTATGGTTAAGCTACTTGTGATCGTAAAATATTAAATAGATTTTAAATGTTGTACTTTTATGTTATTTTCTTTTTTCCAAAGACTCTTGAGGCTCCTTGAGATAGTTGGATAAAATAATTTTATTTAAATGTAATTAAAAAATTAACCCAACATTGTGTTCGTCTAAATTTTCCCCAATGTTGGGTTATTAAAAAAAAAAACTAATTAAAATGTAAATTTTCAACCCAAATGTTGGGTTTGTACATATTTTGACCTAGCGTTGGATTAAAACAACTCAGCATTTTTAGAAGGAATCAAGTTCTGACAACATTTTTTTGTAGAAGCTCTAAAAAATTCTCTAGTTATTTAAATGTTTTTTCCCAATACCTTTTATTTTCTATTTACTAAAAGACATTTTAAAATAAATGCCAAAACTCAAAACTGTTGATGTGACTGTCTCAAGCTTAGTTGAATAAGTTACAGCTCTTGTAAATAAAAAAAAAACCTTAAAAATAAATTGTAAAATCATTAATAATTACCTCAGGCCTAATTTTACAAGTGTATATTTTAGTAAATGCCAATATATATATATATATATATATATATATATATATATATATATATATATATATATATACACACAGTTGAAGTCAGAATTATAAACTCCCTGAATTATTAGCCCCCCTGTTTATTTTTTTCCGCAATTTCTGTTTAACGGAGAGAAGATTTTTTCAACACATTTCTAAACATAATAGTTTTAATAACTAATTTCTAATAACTCATTCAATCATTTTCTTTTTCGGCTTAGTCCCTTTATTAATCTGGGGTCACCACAGCGGAATGAACCGGCAACTTATCCAGCATATGTTTTACGCAGCGGACGCCCTTCCAGCTGCATCACTGGGAAACATCCAGACACTCTCAATCACTACGGACAATTTAGCTTACCCAATTCACCTAAACCACATGCTTTTGGACTTGTAGGGGAAACCGGAGCACTCGGAAACCCACACGAACATGGGGAGAACATGCAAACTCCACACAGAAATGCCAACTGACCCAGCTGGTGTCAGGTTCTGTGTTTTCCTTTGCCCCAGTGTTCCATGTGCTTCTG
>CAIGQV010019186.1:20053941-20071149 GCA_903798115.1 Danio jaintianensis
CCTGATCAGCGCATGGATCGGTCTCCAAAGTTCACCTCTGAGCCTCTCTATCAAGTAAAGTCAACATCAGAACATTTTTGTGGTCTTCATACTGTCTTGGAGGATGAAAGGCGATGAATGGACGCGGAAACACGGATCGAACAGCCTGGAATAGTCGCTAATCGAGCCATGGATCCAGAAGCTTTGTTTACATACGCCGTCCACGTTTAGATCGGTAAGTTTCAACACCATTCTCTTGAATGCTTGCATATTTTATCACGTATTTGACATTTGTTGTTTAATGTTAGCTGTTTTGATTATTTGATCATCGTTTGTGATGATGGCAGAGGTAAACAATGCGCGCACGCGTGTGTGAATCTATAGAGATCGCTGATTTGTTATAGCGAGCATATGCATACTATATCGTTGATGCAGACAAAATTAATGGAAGGAAATAATTACAAGGTGAAGGGAAGTAAGCGTAGTACAAACCATTTATCTTGCTGAGCATTATAAGCATCAGATATTTGGCAAACAATCATGAGTAATAGTAATATGAAGGAATACATGTGCTGCTAATTGTTGTATGTTTGTAATATTCGACTGAAATCGTCTTTTACTTTTGTTTTTCTCCGTCAGATTTATTCAGATTTCTATTTTATTGAATATACTTTTTGTTCTGCTTACAATCTTTTCATAGTGCAGTTAGAGCAAATGGATGCCTGGAAGGCAGGAGGCAGTGCTACTGTAGGTAAGTTCTCATACAACACACACACACACACAGTCTTACAATTTTGATTTGTTCTGCTCACAAACTTTTTGTCTCTCCCTTTCCTGTCTTTCAGTGGCTTTGAGTTCCAGATGATTAGAGAATAAACCTCCTCAGTGACTGTCTTGAGTGTCCGTCTGCACTGTAAATACTATAAATAGATGTTTTACAATTTGATTTACATTATAAGCAGCACTTTACTGTTTTATGTTTGTTTGAATGAAAATCTGTTATTTACAATTAAAATAAATGTTTGTTTGTTTTTTTCGTTTTTTTGTATTAGAAATATGATTTTTGATGCATTGTTTTTGTTATCTGAATATTTCGAAATAAAGACATTGATATTTGCAAATACGTCTAAATACCATTTTGAAATGTTTCCTATGCTACATAAACTAAAATACAGTAATATGTTTTGAAAATAGTTTTTGTGTAGTTTTGTAGTTTCTGTGAGCTATTACTCAAGAAAAGGCTTTTATTTTCATTTTTATTCACAAAAAGTCCAGGCGTTTTTTTTAAATAAAATGTCAATTGGAGACTCCAAATGGACACCGATTGAGGAAATGCCACAAATGTTGATCTGAAATACTTTTTTATTGTGTGGTTTTGTAGGCAGAACAGTTTTGAATAGATATGCATATATGCATTATGTAATTTTGACTCATTTGGTCACCAGGTGTCCATTTGGAGTTTCCAAGTGGCTTTTTAGAAAGGACGCCTAGACTTTTTTAAAAATAAAAGCTTACAGAAGCTACATTTTTGGGAGTATCATCATGAAATTTTAATCTAAACATAGTCAGACATTCTGCTTTATCTTTCTGGTGTTTCCATGCCATTATCCTGATAGTCACATCCATTTTTCCTCTAATGAATTTCATTGAAACTAATCGCAACTCACTTTCACCTATATTTTACCATGTTTTACTCTGTTTCTTTACTACTTTGAGTTATTTTGACCCTTGGGTACCAAACTAGCCATTGTCTAGTTTCTAACAAAACCAGATTTGTGAACATAGACCACAGGGTTCAAGAGCTACAGACATTTTTATTTGGGTAAGTCGTTTTCCAGAAAATGCTCAAAAATGAGGCGCAGGTTAAAAGGTTAACTTTTTTCTGTGATCCACATATATGTATGTGGGTATATGATAATTGTTTAAGGTTTGCTTGCTTTAATAAACACAGAAGTGACTAAAATAAACTTTATTGAAACTTGCTGGAGAAAGGGGTTCATCATTGTTTTTAGATTGAAGATAATAAGTTTAACATTATTTAAATCAACTTGTAGCTTATTCGTTTTCAAAGCATATAAGCTTCTGATAAAAAAAAAAGTGTGCATATATAGATTTACACAATTAATCTTTAATGTCTTTCTTGCTTTGATGTTTCAAGTATCAGAAATATGCAGCATGTTGATGGCTCTCTCAAGACCTACAGCATTTCCCAACCATGCAGACACTGTTAAGATGTGAAATCAAACCATGGTACACAGAAATACACTTTTGATCATGCACATAAAAATGAAACTTGATCATCATTGAAGGTGGTCCATTTTAAGGTGTGGGATTTGGTGGATTAACAGACGTTCATGTTTCTCTTAGAAATTGGATATTGTTCACCCTATACTACCTCTGTCTCCGCACTCACTTTCCCACACACATGAGATTGCACTAAAAACTTTGTTAAAATCAAAGTAATTTAAAATACATTTCGGTGTGGTTTTATTTATATGTAGTGTTTATCCATTTTATTTAATTATTTTCTTATTTCCGTTTATATTTGCCTTTGGCACTTTCATAAATCACTGTAAAAAAAATTATTGCTGCCTTAAAAATGTAACATTAGAAATCATTTAATTCATTAATTCATCATTTCATCAAATAATTTTACATCAGTTAAACTGAAATAAAAAAAGTCAAAATATGTGAAACTTAAAAAACAAAGTTGAATACTGATTAATTTACTAAAAAATGATAATATAACATACAAATGTGACCTTTTGGTCATATAATTATTTAAAGTGCATGGTTTATTAATAATCTTCATTGACCTGAAATATTCTCCTTCGAGAGACCCATGCGGCTGCTTTACAGAAAGCAGATGATCTTTCATTTATAATTACTACATTTTTTTATTACACCAATGCATTTATATATAATTTGATTTTGATAAGCCAAGTTTATCGTCATAGTTATAGATGACCGACATTATAAATTTCTTATTAGCAAATTATTTTAACAACACATTATTTTTTATTTATTGATATTAAATATTACAACTGTTTCTTCTTTGACAGGTGTATTTTATAGACTTTGCCGTCCACTTAATTCAAAACTACTTGACTTATAAAAACACTAAACAAAGACGGCAGCAAGAGGTCAAGTCTGCTATTAACTCAATGGACAGAGCGCATTGACTGAGCTAATTCATGTTTCCTGCACAGCCTGCAAGAATAGAGGGTGTGTGTCTTTGTGCGATGTTTGAAGTAGAAAAAAAAAGAGAGAGAAAAAAATGAGGAGCATTGTTTGTCATTGTTAACTCTCTCAGATAAAAATACATGTCTTTTGTCAGCTAAAGTCTGTGTTCAGCTCTTTGAACAGCTTGTGTGAGTTTAGATTGTGTTTTTTGTGCATCCATATATTATTGTTTTAATAATATTTAATCAGTAGGCCTAATAAATATTTAGTAAATCTGCAATTTTTTTTTGTAAAATGTGTTATAACTTTTTACATTCACACTTTCACCACATATGCTAACAACGTCAAGTTCCTTGACAAGATTTTAAATTTTTGCAACTTGACCCGATCAGGCAGACTTCAATGTGATAGCTCTTGCACGAATGTGCTTTAAAACTCAATAACGAGCAAAAAGTTGCTGTTTGGGAAAACTACACGAGATCAGCTAAAAATCTGGCTAAAGATTTAACGTTGAAGAATCTGAGAATCAAAGTTAAGTTAGCCTAAACGGTATATGCTCGGGACAAAAGCAGGAGCTCCGACTTCAAACGGCCAACAAGTAGGCTACAGTTCTGTTCAATTCGATATCATCATTCAAGAGGTCAACAAAATATGTTTAAACTTTCAGAAATAATGGCTGCATTAGGCCTAAAATTACATCCAGTCTCACTTATGTCTAGATTGCATATGTATTATTTAAAATAACTATAATTGTTACAGAAAATGTCACTAAAATACGATTATTTTTCTTCAATGGTCATGTCTATATCCCATCAGTGACACCGTAAAATATTATTCAACAAAAAGTCATGACAACTATAATGTTTTTATGTTACTTTGACTTATTTTCATCAGTTAATCAGGTTTTAACCATTTAGTTTTTCTTGTACAAACGTTTAATGTGTTTTAGATAGGTTATATATACGTTTTATGAAATTGTTCATTGCCAAAAAAAAAATAAATGTTTTTAGCATCTCACCATTTCTCCACTTTTAAAGAGCATTATAATTGGTAATGAAATATTGTTTTGGACTGTTATTGTTTAGGACTGTTTGTTTCTTGTGCAGGAGACAAACAACAGCCACCCAACAAAAACCTTCTTCACTTTACACGACTCCGCCTTTTCGTCATAGTTAATTAACAGAGCACTAAGTAGGCTAAATGTCCTCAGCCTCCAGAACTCTTTTTAGAACCGCAGAGCTGTCAAAGGATTGTCACAAGGATAACTGCTCATTTGCTGTAGGGTGCTGATGGTGAGAGAAGACTAACTCGTTAAATGTTGCCATTGTTGTTAGGCAGTTTTTCGGAGAACTGCAAGGAAATTTGTAGATTTGTAAACTAATTAGGCTACAAGGGAGACGTATTACAAGTCTCCTCTAAAAAAATTATAGAACCACATATTTTGTAACCAAAGCTGCTAAAGACAAAGGCTGGAATGACGACCATCAAAGTCGTCCAAATTTGTGAGGCTATGGAGAGCCGTGGTCTGAACCCCCTGGACCACCTTCCACCACCCGCGAGCTCCAACAAGCCCTTAACGCCCTTCAGCATCACAGACATCCTCAGCAAACCGACTGTCAAACGATTTCACAGGATTCACCGACTTCCAGCATCAGAGAGACCCCGGCAGAGCATCACCATTTCCAGGCAGGCTCTCATCACTCAAGCTTCGCCTCTGTGCGCTCTGCAGGAACTGGCAAGCAAAACCTTTAAGGGTCTCGAATTAGGTGTTCTCCAAGCAGCAGAAGGTAAGAAAGGCAATATGTAGGCTTTAGTTTATATAAAAAAAAAACTTTGGAATTTTTTTTGATTTTACTTCAATTCTGAAATGCAGGCCTATTTTTTTTTTATATGTAGTTTAAATTTAAACTGATGATAAAGCGGTAGTTCACCCCATTTTTTCCTCATTATGTGATCACCCTCAATGGTTTCATGAGCTGATTTCTTCTGTTGAAAGAAAAAAGAAGTTATTTAAAAGTCTACGTTGACATAGTAGAAAAAACAAGTATAGAAGGGTTACATGTTTTCAACTTTCTTCAAAATATCTTCTTTTTTTGTTCAACAGAAGATAGAAAATCATAAAGGTTTGAAACAAGTAAAGGTTGAGTAAATGATGACAGAATGGGTAAACTATTAGCCTACTTTAACTTTTTTTTATGTTATGCCAGGATTTTTTTTTTTTTTTATTTATTTTAGATATGCCTGTGTCCCATGCACGATAACATGCTCGTTCGGTTATTCATTAACTTTTCCCTTTCATCCACAGGAAAGGATGGGCTAAAATTATTTGGTCAAAGAGACAGTCCTAAAAAACGCCGAAAATCCAGGACGGCCTTCAGTAACCACCAGTTATATGAACTAGAAAAAAGGTTTCTCCATCAAAAATACTTGTCACCTGCCGACAGAGACCAAATTGCCCATCAGCTGGGACTCACAAACGCGCAGGTCATAACTTGGTTCCAGAATCGACGGGCAAAATTAAAACGAGACCTCGAGGAGATGAAAGCGGACGTGGAGTCGGTTAGATCAACAGGTTTAGTCCCTCTGGATAAACTCGCTAGACTGGCTGATCTTGAGAGGTGCGCGGCCGCTGGAGCCACGGGGAACCCGGGGCCCCAGTGCTCACCACGGCTGGGTCACGAGTACAAGAGTGCGCACAAATTATGTCTGTCCCCCATGTCGTCTCTCTCAGACCACACAAGTCAAGACTGCTCCGAAGACGAAGATGTGGAAATAGACGTCGATGTCTAATTTAAAACCACTGCATAGCCTAAAATTGGGACGCATATTTTAAGACGCTGTTATAAAAATATGAAGGGGAAAAAAACGCATGCACATAACCCTCTTTAGAGAAACTGATTTAGTTTAATTTATAGCCAGACTATGCAAGTCTATCTACTTTAATAGCTCAACACAGTGAGTGAAACTAGCAGCTGTATATTTTATATTTATAATATATTGTAAATAATGTGGCTTTAATGAGTAAAAGAATTTTGAACATGAACCAGGGCAACAAACAGAGCAATACAACCTTTTATTGAAAAGAATTATTTTTACAGGTGTATTTATTACATATACGTTTCATTTGTACACAGTTTTTGTTTTGAAAAGTTGTTTTTCTGTGTACTTGGAGTGCCTTTTAACATTGTGGCATTGTACCAATTACCCAGTGTGTCATTTCATGTAAATTGATTTTGAAAATAAAACATTTATACCTTTTATAAATATTTTGCTGCCATATGTCTGTTAATAATTAACAATCGTCACATTCTGAAAAAATATAATTATAGCCTACTAGAATTATCCTTACGCTCTTAAATTTTTTTTTGAAAATGTTATTACAATTATTAAGTATGAACTTTATTTTTATGATAGTGAGGCGCATATATATATATATATATATATATATATATATATATATATATATATATATATATTAAATAGGCCTACATTTTTCCAATGTTAAATAGGTGTAAACATTATGAAGAGCTTAAACTTGTGCAGGACGGCTTCATACTTTTTTTGCAATTACTAACTGCCTTGATTTCTTTACTCAAAAAGAAAAAGAAAGGAAGAAAAACATTCTTGCCCCTTTAACGCTATTGTTTTTGCTCTCTGCAGAAATAAAGCGCCTTTGGCTGGCTTCACTCTTTCTTTTACTCGCCAATAGCGTGACTTGGCTTTTGACCCAACAACGTGTGTTTTTCCTTTCTGGGCGAAATTTATGTGAGAAACACAAATCTGGGGCGCTGGGGAGAAAAAGGAGAAGAAAGACACAAAAAACGCCAAGTTTTGGTCCAGTTTCTCCAGGGCTATATAATCCTTTTTGTTCACGGGTGAAGCTGTAATTTCCAGCGTAAAGCATGAAAGCTGAGGACAAATGAGCCATCCACCCTGATGTGACAAGTGACAATGGCGCATGGCTGGACTCCTGCGGTTCACCATACTGAAACAAGTGTGTCCAGCCACATAAAAAAGACGCGAACGTTTGGAGGCCATATGGTTTCTGAAATTTTCACACAATTTCAGACAATTTGATGGATTGCGTTAACCCCTCTTTTAAACTGTTTAACGCAGCGCGAACAAAGGCCATACATCGGAGTCTCTCCTCGAGAAAGCATCTGTACCCATGAATGTCCGCTCTTTTCATCTCGTCTTTTTAGCTTGGCGTTTTGAACAAGTCAATGAATTACAATGAAACGCTCTCTCTTTTTTGTGAGGCACTGACTTTCTTCCCGCTTTTGATGATTTTAAATGATTTGTTAGACTTGTGTGGGGGACTTTTTGGTTAGAGAATACGTCCTCATTTTGTTGGGAGTTTTTTTCATGTTCAGGAGGGGGACTCGTTAAGCGCTCAAAGTCCCTCACGTCAACTTTACTAAAAGGGGCTCTTTTGTTTAATGTCTAATTCTTTCGACTCTTTACCTTAAGACTACTTCACTTGAGGAGATTAATAACGCCAAAACTGGATAATGTGCTAAAGAGCGTGTGAGCTTTAAAAACAAGACATTGAGGATTCTGTCAGTAGCAGGTGTGTTTCAAATGGACAACAGTAGGCCAGCGCTGGCTTTGAACGTTGGCTTAACCGTTGTAGTAATAAATGTTAGGAAGCTACTTAATGTTGTTTCAAGAGAAAGATTAAGCACAAGAGAATGCTGTTACTGCATGGGGCTATATAAAAATAGAAACAGTCCCAATTTGTACTATATGTTATATTTTTAATCATGTGTTGATCGTGTAATTTTATTTTATTTCAGACTCAGATAAATAGGAGACTAACGTTTGTGTTATCACTTTTAAAATAAGTACTAACATTTTACTCAAACCCATAATTAAGTAATTCCAGAGAATACATTTCAGACGCCTTTGTTCCATAGGTTCTTTAAAGGTCCTTTGCCTATGGTAACGGTTTTATTTAGAACCTTATCCCGAAGAACCTTTATTGGTGAAATGTGTGTGTGTGTGTGTGTGTGTGTGTGTGTGTGTGTGTGTGTGTGTGCGTGCGCGTACGTGTTTTTGTCTCATGTCAGGACACAAATCTGTATAATGACATAGGTATGACACAGGTATTACATAAAGGAGGTGAAATATGAGGACACAGCTGATGTCTTCATCTCTCAAAAAGCTTATAAATCACACAGAATGAGTTTAATCAGAGAGTAAAGCTGTACACTGTTTCCTGTGATGGTTGGGTTTAGGGGTAGGGTGGGGTTAGGCCAATACTAAATACGGTTTGTGCTGTATAAAATCAATGGAAACCTATGTAATGTACCCACTTTTCACAAAAACAAACGTGTGTGTGTGTGTGAGAGAGAGAGAAAGAGTTTGGGGTTGTTTATTTCTTGCCTTTTTGTTTTTCAAATCTCTAACTAAAAAAAAAACACCTCAGTTTTTTGGAGCTCAATTAACTACAGACTGACTGTCAGCACTCACACAGTTAATTAAAAAAAACAGACACACTGTAATTTAAAATGGGGGCGGCGCGGTGGCGCAGTGGGTAGCGCTGTCACCTCACAGCAAGAAGGTCGCTGGTTCCGCTGCGTAAAACGTGCTGGATAAGTTGGCGGTTCATTCCGCTGTGGCGACTCCAGATTAATAAAGGGACTAAGCTGAAAAGAAAATGAATGAATGAATGTAACTTAAAACTCATTTGTGCATTTCAGATGATATTATCATCATCCTCAGTGAGAAAATGACACTTAATTTTCCCAAAATACATTCATAATGAGTAACATAAAGGCACCATTAAGGATTGTGAAGATTTCACTGGAACATGCTCTCCATTGCATCTGTTTTCCGTTTTTTTTTATATGTATAATTAAAAATAAAATAGTAATAAATAATAAAAGCATCTAACAGGTATTTTTAAACCTTAACAGAGGCTGCAAGATGTAGGACCAGACAGACACACAGACAGACCTTCTATTTAGCACAAAAAAGGAGTTCTGCTATTGTTGCAAGCTGAAGACCCATAAATTGGTACTATAGTAGAATTTTCCTCCTAATCTGAATATACTCTTAAAAATACAGGTTAAAGGCAGGCACAATTACAAAAGTTGTTTTTGCATTAATATAGAAGAAACATTCTTCATTCCCTATAAAGAATGTTTCTGTGATTAGCCCCTAAAAGAAGAAGATTTGAACAATCTAAAGATTTTTTTCCACCTAGAACCTTTTGTGCAATGAAAAAGATCTAGATGTTACAGATGTTTTCATGGAGCTATTATTGCCAATGAAGAACCTTTATTAACAATTTACATAAACATTCTTGAATATTAGCCAAGTGATTAGCCTTTTATTTCAATCATGAAACAGTAAATATTCTAATCTGTCTGTCTGTCTGTCTGTCAAAAGGTACAGTTCTACATATTTTTGCAATGTCTTTACATTTTAGTTTAAAAGAAATTGGAAAATTATAGCTTTAAATAAGTCACTAATTTAATTTAATTTGTTACTATTTACATTACAGAAGGCTTGGAAATTTCATATTTTTCAAAAATATATATTTCTGTGGCTATGCAGTAGCCTATGTTTTTTTTTGTTAGGAAATTGACAACATATCAGACTACTGAAAGTGTGTGTGTGTACGTTTGTGTGTTTTGAATTGAAATTCTCAAAACTACCTGTTCAATCGTCACATCATTCTTTTGAATAAGTTTCAAATGCTTGGGTACATCCATGCAAATGATTATGTGCAATTCTCTGATGTTTCTTACATTACCAGTTGCTTATGTCATGTTGATCAAAATGTATTATTTTGGTCTCTGTTGAATAGCCTCACCCCCACAACATTGAATCGTTTGTTCGTGGTATAAGTCTTTACATGGGTTATGAACAATATTTTAACTGCCACATGTTACCATCTACTGGTGTAACAATGTACCTAATACAATGTTTATTTGAAGCATGAAGGCATTTTTAAAAGGTGGTTTACTGTATTTTGACTGCTACTAGAGATTAATGTTTAAATTGTAGCTATAAGCTTTTATTGTAGTACTCTGTGGATGTTTCTTTTGTAAAAGAAAATAACAATGCAGTGTACCTAAAAAAACTCTGAAGCTATTTGATAACTTGACACCTGCTCTCTGTGAGTGGCAGTGATTTCACTGGAACTGTACTTGTGAAATTTTTAGACAGTCAAATTGTATAACTAAAAGAAAATTATTGAAAATATGTTATGCACCTCGGGGGCGACGCGGTGGCGCAGTGGGTAGCACGTTCGCCTCACAGCAAGAAGGTCGCTGGTTCGAGCCTTGGCTGGGTCAGTTGGCATTTCTGTGTGGAGTTTTACTCCCCGTGTTCGCGTGGGTTTCCTCCGGGTGCTCCGGTTTTTCCCCACAAGTCCAAAGACATGTGGTATAGGTGAATTGGGTAAGCTAAAATTGTCCGTAGTGTATGTGTGTGAATGAGTGTGTATGAATGTTTCCCAGTGATGGGTTGCAGCTGGAAGGGCATCCGCTGCGTAAAACATATGCTGGATAAGTTGGCGGTTCATCCCGCTGTGGCGACCCCAGATTAATAAAGGGACTAAGCCGAAAAGAAAATGAATGAATGAATGAATGTTATGCACCTCTTAATACATTTTCCCTCCATTTTGTTTTGTCAGTCTTAAGTCACTGTAAATAATAATTATTGTTTAATAAACACCCCACTGTTAAAACAGCCTGGAACCATTTGTAACAGTCTCACTTTGCATTTTTAATGATATGTTTTTCTTTTCATCTCTTTTAGGAAAGACAGTCATCAGGAAGACTTGTTCCTTTGAACAGTAAGGTTATACATTTCCCTGACTTAACATTCACAAATGCGTTAACTCAGCATTCCTAAATGTAAAGTTGTCGTAAAAGTATAACATTTTCAGGTGAAGAAATGGATGTCCATTATCATAAGTGATTCTTTAGGTTGATTGGACTGTTGGGGAACTGACAGTTTTAACCTATAGTTTTAACCCAAAAATGTCTTGTGGCGGAACGTCAACCGTCTTTGCTCTGCCTTGTATGGCAGGCTGGCCGTCAAATTTCCAAATCTGAATATCAGAAATTATGAATATTTAAAATAGGCACTATCCTTATAAATAAACTGCATAGTTGCAATCTAAACAACCACATTCTCGCCTAAAAAAGCCTCAAAAGTACATTATGTTGTCCAACAGCTGCAATATTTGTAAAACTGTAGTCCTCTTGCCACTCGTGTGGGCGGAGTAATACACAAGGGTGAAGAAGCTGTACCCGATATTACTTTAATATCTCACGGCTATCAGCCAATCAGATTCGAGAACCAGACAGAACTGTTGTGTGTATATATATATATATGCGCTACCAAACTTGATTGGTTAAACAGATATTGTATTGCAACTAGAGGTCTACTAGAGGTTTACCAATTTACCAGACATTACAATGTCAGTTTCAGATATTTATGGTGTGAACGTGCGTATACAAATGTTTGATAACTGAATAAACAGTTTTGAGAGAGATGGCTAACACAATGAAAAATTATTGAGAAGTTGTGAAGAGTTTGAATGTTTAAATGAGAATTGACTCATCAGTTTTGATCAACAAGCCATATGCAATTTTTGTCCAAACTACAGACAATTGTACTTACTGTTTGCACATGTGTCAAAGTATTTGCAATTTGCTTAAATCAATAAGAAATGGCACTCTGAAATGAACAAAAAGCTAATTGTTCAGAAATCTAAACTTACTGTTTAGAAAAATAAAATTTTTAATTGAGAATTGAGCCAAAGCAAATGAGAAAAACTGCAATGCTTATGCTACCCTATATCACTAGCCTACATGTGTTTCTCCATCGGCGCTCTTTCCTCTTGCTTCTATCTCTTGCCTCTATTAGTTACATTTAAATAGATAAAACAAAGTATCTAAGACATCTGATGTTATGAAATGTGTAGTTGGCAAATGTTTTTTATATATATTTGATGTGTGCCATGTGATGATTTTGCTAATAAAGGAATTAGTTTATACCTGTTTTCAATTAATTCACGTCACTAAACTCTTTTCAATCACTTCTGTAAATGCTCTGAATATAGTGCCTAAATCTCTTTTAGGAGGTTTAAAAATATGAATATATAAAAACTGGATTTGGCAGCACGGTGGCGCAGTGGGTAGCACAATCGCATCACAGCAAGAAGGTCGCTGCTTCGAGCCCCGGCTGGGTCAGTTGGCATTTCTGTACGGAGTTTGCATGTTCTCCCCATGTTCGCGTGGGTTTCCTCCAGGTGCTCCGGTTTCCCCCACAAGTCCAAAGACATGCGCTATAGGTGAATTGGCTAAATTGTCCGTAGTGTATGTGTGTGAATGAGTGTGTGTGGATGTTTCCCAGTGATGGGTTGCAGCTGGAAGGGCATCCGCTGCGGAAAAACATATGCTGGCGATCCCTGATGAATAAAGGGACTAAGCCGAAAAGAAAATGAATGACTGAATGAATGAAAGAAAGGATCTTTTCACAGCAATCGGTCCAATATGGCAAGCCTTGTTTACATCGTCCAAGTCTGTTCTGTATGGCAAGCCATATTTGCATTTAACTAAAACGATTTATTTATCACTAGATATCATATACTTTTCAAATATATATATTTATTTACAGTGTTTATATATCCCAATATTGATTTGCTATTCAATTAGTCATACATGCTACTTATACTACTGTTACATAATCATTATATTGGCATGAGAAAACCAACATACTGTCATGCTATTTAAACTTAATTTGACAGAAAGCTGTCCTATGTTGCGATTTGTTGCTATATATTTTAATACTGGTCACACTTACAGTTGTCAAATAAATAATTTAAGCATTATATTTTCAATAATATATATGGCAAGCCATTTTTACGTTAAGTCCAAGTCCAGTTTTTGACTGTCATAGAGAAATCTGGGGTTGATTTATATCATTCATACTGGCAAGAAGCTGTGATGTATCATCACTCTAAGCTGTTAATCAGATCCATAGCAACAAAACAGACTAACCTAGTAACCATTTATCAACAGTGATATCTCAGCATCAGAACATTGTAGGGAGCTAGGTATTGGCTCATTTGACTCATGCTAGCAAATGGGACTTCTTGTATGCTACACATGCTAGCAGTGATTAGCTACATGCTAATGATGATTAGCTACATGGTATAGCATGCTAGAAATGCTTGCTAAGTGTTAGGATTTGATCAAACATATAAATGAAACTTGCCAACTAACAACCCAGTGGACCCTAGCAACTGCCTTGGAACCACTCAGAACACCATAGCAACTACCTAGCAATGCCTTAGCAACACCTTAGCAACCGCTGTGCTTCCTGCCAACTGCCTTTGAGTCCCAGCGGAGTCAAGTTGGCCCTCTTAAGCCAACATCAAAGTTCGTCAACGAACTTTAATGCTTTCTAGTTAATGCTTACTGTATATAACTAGCCTACATGGGTAACACTTTACAATAGTAGTGCATGAATAATGATGTAAACTAAAAATTACTTTATTATGAACTATTATATAAGGCATGCACGAATCATGAACAAACTTTAACTACAACATGAGACACATAAGTTCATTCATTCATTTTCTTTTCGGCTTAGTCCCTTTATTAATCAGGAGTCGCCACAGCGGAATGAACCGCCACTTTATCCAGCATATGTTTTTACCAAGTGGCAACCTCCCGCTCTCCCTCGTGAAGCTAATACGGAAGTAACTGAAACTGCAACTCATCGAAATTCCGCTAGTCCTGGCTCCATAATAGAGCAAATTTCTATTGAGCCCCCTGTTAAAATGGCCAACTTTACAGCAGAAAAAAAGGTGTTTACAGCCTGGAACAAAGAACGATTTTGGTGTATATAGCTAATATTACTCTTCATGACAACTGTGGGGAGGGTGAATGTTTCTATAACTCATCCGTTTAGTTTATATTAAGTTATATTAAGTCTGCATAATTAAGGGCGTGGCCACTTGAGTGACAGCTAGGTCTCGCTGGTCGCCGTCACTTCACCTCAGCTGATTCCGGCTGATAGCTGCTGAACTCGGCAAATACATCGTATTTTTGTTTTGTTTTATGTGGCTTTACACAGTCAATTGCTTTTTGGAATTATTTCCTACAATTATCATATAATATAGCATGCTGTGTGCACTTAATTGTGCTCACAGCCTCACAAACCATTCACGTGACCTCCATTTCCCAAGTGAGTGAAATTTTATACTTATATATCATATCTATAAATGTATTTGTTTTAAGATAATTTATCATTTATAATTTTCTTTAGACCTGTAAAGCACTCCAGAATCTGACAGACTGATTAGCTGCATAGATATACTAGATGTCGCCTGGCCTACTGTTGTCTATTGGAAGGAATGCATCAATAGAGCCGCCATTTTAGTACAGGGTAGCACTCCTTTGAAATGAATGCAGGACCAAGGTGCAGTGGCCTGTGGCCATCCAGAGCCAGAGATATACACATATATCTATGATAAAAAAAAAATAAAAAAATTTCATTACGAAAATTATAATTTTTTATTTATAATTTGATCTAATCCGTGTCCTGAAACACACCCCCTCTCCTGCTTTCACTTCTCATTCTAACGGAGGGAGTGATTCGTTTGTTAATAAATCTCTGTTATGAACGACTCGTTCACTTAGCCGACAACAATACAAGTTTCTAGCAGCGCAGCATCTTGTTGTCATATTTCATTTACATTGTTTGCTTATTTTACTCAATAAAACTAGCATAAGCCTAGAATTCAGTGCAAGTTGATGCTACTTTGCCTTATGATCAGTGCAGTAAGAGACAGTATTATCATCAATAACGTTACTTGTTGAGCACAAAAGTTTGTAACATGTAAAAAACGAAATCTTACCTATGAAATGTTCTGCCTTTGTGCTTTGTTTTCTTTGTTTGCTCGTTACTACACCCGTAAGCAGCGCTAAAGTCCAGCATCTTCACATTGGCACACTGTCTTGACTAGTGCGGTTGAATGTTGTTTGTCCTGGGAGCACTGTACAAATATGGCGGCCCTATTGACGCATGCTGAGGGTCCGTATGCGATATCTAGTGTATATATCTATGGATTAGCTGTAGGCTATAAAACAGTCATCTGAAACGTTGTCATAAAGTGTTATGCCTGGATTTCATAAATAGCCTTGCATTTAAATAGACTATATTTGTAGTAGTATTTGGTATTTGGAAGTAATTTGCACTTTCCTTCTGTAGAAAAACGTCATAAGAACAATGCTTAGTGGCTCAATGCATTATAACAGTGTTTTTAAAAGACTAAACACTTTATTGATATAGTATACAAACAAGCACATGTGGCCAGAACACAAACGAGTCACAGGTAATGAAGTATTAAGCGTTTCTCTCATAGAAACGCCTGTCTAAGCAAAATGCTAGCAGGCGTCTGTAGCTCCACTCACGCTCCGCCTCTTTGCCCTTGTTTGGTATCCCCCGGTCGGTGCGATGACGCGTGAACAAAATGGGGCAGGTTGCCCACGCCTACTTGTAGCTTCTTTTGCGTTCTTCAGAAACCTATGGGTGACGTCACGGATACTACGTCCATATCTTTTACAGTCTATGGTTTTTACACAGCGGATGCCCTTCCAGCTGCAACCCAACACTGGGAAACACCCATACACACTCATTCACACTCATACACGGCCAATTGAGCTTATTCAATTCACCTGTTGGGGTAATAATACGTAATAATATTACTTTTCTAAGTAACGAGTAAAGTAACGCATTACTTTTAAAAATTAAGTAATAATATTTTAGTTACTTTTTTAAAAATGTAATGAAAGTTGCTTTTTAGTTTAGTTAATTCGCTTTTAAAAAATAAATTGCTGAATTAAAATGAACAGTCACGTTGAATCACACACGCAATGAGAGAATGCAGGAACAAACATAAAGGAAGATGGCAGAGCCTTACATTTCTGCAATGGAAAATTCTCATTATTTTGTACACATGGAAGAAAAGGAAAAGAGGATTATCTGAATACATGGTGATTTTACTTTTTAAGAAGACAAAAAGTACAAAAGTAGCAAACGCATTGGTTTAAACTTTCATTAATCTGTATGGCATGTAAGAGTAACTCAAAAGTAACGTAAGGCATTACTTACACTAAAATGTAACTAAGTAACGCAACTAGTTACTTTTTTGGGGAGTAACTCAATATTGTAATGCATTACTTTCTAAAGTAACTTACCCCAACACTGGTTATTGTAATGTGTTACTCTATGTTTCTCCATCGGCGCTCTTTCCTCTTGCTCGTTCTCTCTCTTGCCTCCATGATTTCCAGGATATTAATTTGCAGGCATCAGAAAGACATTGTAATCCAATTAGACTCCCGGAGCTTCCTGGAGTAGTGGGATGTCAGCATTTGTCGATCGCGGCTTCCCGTGTTTCCATAAGAGTCCTTAGAGCCGTTAGTAAACACTGCCCAAACGTACACGGGAGCCTCGTCCCAGGGAGCACACAGAGTAAACGGGTGCCAGGCCCTGCAGGTGTTGTACATAAAAACCCGCGAAGAACTAGACACGCCGCAATGAAGCATGACTCCACCCGACGGCCAAGAGCTCTCACTTCAGCTATCTGAGCCCGAGAGAGAATTCCGAATCGAATGTTATTATGTTTAGAATCAGAATTGAATCTTTGGAACACGACGTCACTGACTGAGACCCTTTTCACAATGACGTCACTTCACTTCCGCCTTTTAATAATATTCAATTATATGGCATGTGTCCAAATGTTTTCCTTTCAAACTGCTTTCTGAGTTTAAAAAAGATTGTTTGAGTTATTAAGAATAGGAGTAAGCTATTGTTTTTAAGGAAAGTATATATAAAATAACCTTTTCACTTATTCAGTTTATTTCCTCAATAATTAATTTATTTTTAATTGGATGCTGTCATGAATATAAATTTATATCATCTATTATATGCCAGCCGGCATTTCAACAGTGATTGAACGTGAATTATGGTCATTCTGTAGACGTTGAATGAAGGTTGAATTGCCTTTCGTTTTTG
>CAIGQV010019186.1:20071159-20108581 GCA_903798115.1 Danio jaintianensis
AACCACCACTGGTGATTCACGGTTGAAATCACGACATTGTTTCACGCTCTTACCTCCATCATGGGTGTATTATGGTCATTCTGTAGACGTTGAATGAAGGTTGAATTGCCTTTCGATTTTGCAAATTGGATCAATGTTAATAGCTTGACGTTGTTTCACCATTGTACATGTCAATGTAGGTTAAATAGAAATTACAATAATACCAATAACGTCCATAAATATAGCAATAAACTATTTTAACTAATAAAAATACACAACTTAGCCTGTGTATAAATTTATTGAATACACACATTACTTCACTTATTCAAAATATACAGCAACATTTAGAGCATACAATCCTTTAAAACATTAATCTATACACACAGTACACTCAAATACACAAAAAGGCACACATTTAAATGGTCACTTTTCAGTTAGGTTTCATGAGTTGAAGTTAGTTAACATTTGCTAAGATTAACAATATTGTACAGCATTTATTAATCATTTAATTAATTTAACCATGTCCTAATGCTTTATTAAAATCAAAATGTATACATGTTAACATTAATGCACTGTGAGCTAACATGAACTGTATTTTCTTTTTATGAAAGATGTTTTAAATGTATTGTTCTTTGTTCAGGCGGCACAGTGGCTCAGTGGTTAGCACTGTTGCCTCACAGCAAGAAGGTTATTGGTTCGAGTCCGGGCTGGGCCAGTTGGCATTTCTGTGTGGAGTTTGCATGTTCTCCCCGTGTTTGTGTGGGCTTCCTCCGGGTGCACCCATTTCCCCCACAGTCCAAAGATATAGGTGAATTGGATGAACTAACTGGCCGTATAGTGTGTGTATTGTGAGAGCGTATGGGTGTTTCCCAGTAATGGGTTGCAGCTGGAAGGGCATCCGCTGCATAAAACATATGCTGGAATAGTTGGCGGTTCACTGTGGTGACCCCTGATAATTAAGGGACTAAGCTGAAGGAAAATAAATGAATGAATGTTCTTTGTTCATGTTAGTAAATACATTAACTCAGTGATTCTCAAACTTTCTCAGGAGAAGGCCCCTTCCCCCCAAATCCAAAAAACGAAAAAATAAAAATCCTCAAATTAATAAACAGCTTTACTTTTTAAACTTAAGCATTTTAATATACTATTCAAGCTCTGGATTTATTTTTGTGAGATGTCAGTAGAGTTGACATGGTTTCAGCGCTTCAATCAATTGCTAAAATCTTCAAGCAGTGTTCAATGTGGTCTGCTCTCGCTGTATTTCATGAAGCCATATATATATATATATATATATATATATTTTTTTTTTCTTCATGCTAGGCTCTTCTGTATTCACCTTTTCAGCTGAGAGTCTAAATTTCGATCTATCACTTTTAAAGAGTTTTGTCATTCATCAGCCTGTTCATGTAACAGTTAACCGTACTGTGAACTCAGAAATCAGAAAGAGCTTTATTGCCAGGTATGTTCACACATACGAGAAATTTGTTTTCGAGACAGAGCTTCTACAGTGCAACAGAATTACAGAGACAGGACAAAAAACAGATAATAAATATATTTAAAAAATGAAAGTTGTAGTGAATGCAAATATACAAATTGACAAGTGTATGTACAGGAATATTACTATATACAACAGCAGCTGTATGTGCAAATTAGCATGTAAAATATGTTTTTAAATAAGTGTTTATGTGTATATAAAGTGTATAGCAAGTAGTGATGTTTGTTCCATAATTACTATCATCAAGTGTTCATGAGATGGATTGCCTGAGGGAAGAAACTGTTTCTGTGTCGGGCTGTTCTGGTGCACAGTGCTCTGTAGCGTCGACCAGAAGGTAAAAGTTCAAAGAGGCAGTGTGCTGGGTGTGAGGGGTCCAGAGTGATTTTGGCAGCCCTTCTGCTTGCTCTGGATAAGTACAGTTCTTGGAGAGTAGGGATGATTGTACCAGTGATTCGCTCAGCAGTCCGAACTATTCAACGTAGTCTTCGGAGGTCGGATTTCATAGCTGAGCTAAACCAGACAGTTATTGAAGTGCAGAGGACTGATTCAATGATGGAAGTGTAGAACTGTTTCAGCAGCTCCTTTGGAAGGTTGAACTTCCTCAGCTGACGAAGGAAGTACAACCTCTGTTGAGCTTTTTTGACAATGGAGTCAATGTGAGTGTCTCACTTCAGATCCTGAGAGATGGTGGTGCCCAGGAACCTGAATGACTCCACTGCTGCCACAATGCTGTCCATGATGCTCAGTGGGGGAGAGCAGGGGGGTTCTCCTGAAGTCCACTATCATCTCCACTGTTTTGAGCGTGTTCAGCTCCAGGTTGTTGTGACTGCACCAGACAGCCAGCTCCTTAACCTCCTGTCTGTAAGCAGACTCGTCACCGTCCTGAATCAGGCCGATAAGTGTGGTGTCGTCTGCAAACTTCAGGATTTTGACAGAGGCGTCCTTTGAGGTGCAGTCATTTGTGTACAGTGAGAAGAGCAGAGGGGAGAGGACACACCCCTGGGGGGCGCCAGTGCTGATTGTGCGGGTACTGGATGAGAATTTTCCCAGCTTCACCAGCTGCTGCCTGTCCGTTAGGAAGCTGTTGATCCACTGACAGACAGAGTTGGGCACGGAGAGCTGAGTTAATTTGGGCAGGAGAAGTTTTGGGATGATAGTGTTGAAAGCCGAGCTGAAGTCAACAAACAAGATCCTCACATAGGTCCCTGGTCTGTCTAGGTGTTGCAGAACATAATGCACTCCCATATTGACTGCATCATCCACAGACCTGTTTGCTCTGTAGGCAAACTAAAGAGAGTCCAGTGAGGGTTCAGTGATGTCCTTCAGGTGGGCCAGCACCAGTTTTTCAAAAGACTTCATGACCACAGATGTTAGCGCCACCGGTCTGTAGTCATTTAGTCCTGTAAGTTTGGGTTTCTTTGGGATGGGGATGATGGTGGACCGTTTGAAGCAGGAGGGCACTTCACACAGCTCCAGTGATCTGTTGAAGATCAGGGTGAAGATGGGGGCCAGTTGGTCAGCACAGGATTTTAGACAGGCTGGTGTTACAAAATCTGGGCCTGGTACTTTTTTCCTCTTCTGTTTTTGGAAGACCTAGCGCACATAATCTTCACTGAACTGAAGTGTGGGGGAGACGGGGGTGGTGGAGGTGTTAATGGTGGTGTGAAGAGCAGTTCAGAGTGGGTGTGGGGTGTTTTCTCAAACCTGCAGTAAAACTCATTCAGGTTGTTTGCAAGTCGTTCGTTGTCTACAGTGCTGGGGGATGGTTTCTTGTAGTTTGTGATGTTTTTCAAACTTTTCCACACGGATGCTGAGTCGCTGGAAGAGAACTGACTCCTTAGTTTCTCAGAATAGTTCCTTTTTGCCACTCTGATCTCCTTTTTCAGTGTGTATTTGGCCTGTTTATACAAGGCCCTCTCCCCATTCCTGTAAGCAACCTCCTTGGCCTGACACAGCTGTCTGAGTTTTAAAGTGAACCACGGTTTGTCATTGTTGTATGCGAGTTGAGTCCTGGTAGGAATGCACATGTCTTCACAGAAACTGATATAAGATGTTACAGTTTCTGTAAGCTCATCTAGATCGTTCGCAGCAGCTTCAAAAACACTCCAGTCAGTAAGGTCGAAACAGACTTGTAGATCCCGCTCTGTTTCGGTAGTCCATCTTTTCACAGATCTTAATACAGGTTTGGCTGTTTTCAGTTTCTGCCTGTAGGTTGGTATGAGATGAATCAAACAGTGGTCAGAGTGCCCCAAAGCTGCTCGTTGGACAGAGCGGTATGCATCCTTTATTGTGGTATACCAGTGATCCAATATGTTACTGTCTCTTGTGGGACATGTAACATGCTGTCTATATTTTGGCAGTTCGCGGGATAGTTTTGCTTTGTTAAAATCCCCGAGAATTATTAAAACAGAGTCCGGGTGTTGTTGCTCGATTACCGTGATCTGATCGGCTAGTTTCTGTATCGCCAGGCATGCATGCGCGTGCGGAGGAATGTAAACACTGAAGAATGTAAAGGCTTACAGTTAATAAACAGTGCTTCTAGGTCGGGACAGCACATCTTCTTTAAAACTGTTACATCTGTACACAACCTTTCATTGATGTAAAAGCATGTCCCACCACCGCGCGATTTCCGCGTTGATTCTCTGTCGCGATCCGCTCTGAACAGCTGATAGCCCGGTAGATGAAGCGCGTTGTCCGGTATGGCGTCGTTCAGCCAGGTTTCCGTGAAACACAGAGCAGCAGAATGTAAAAAATCCCTGTTTGTCTGAGAGAGCAGAATGAGTTCGTCTATTTTGTTGGGTAGAGAGCGGAGATTCGCCAGATGGATGCTAGGCAACGCAGTTCAAAACCCACGCTGTCTGAGTTTCACAAGCGCGCCTGCTCGCTTCCCTCGTCTGTGGGCCCGACAGCGTTTGAGCAGCACCGCGGCTCCGCCGACTACAATGTCCAACAAAACATCACATAAATCCAAGTCTGGAAAAACATTTGGTGGTGTATGTGTCCAACAATTCGTCTCTGGTGAAACTAATTGTAGGAATGTGACTCAAGACGGGACAAACTAACAAAAACATAAACACAACAGCAGAGCTCAACACGGAGGCGGCCATCTTCGTCGGCGCCATCTTGAGTCTTTAAGCAACACTCTAGCAACACTACAATAGAGGCTGTAGTGGTTCAGTGAGTGAAGGTTGGTTTTTTATATTCGTATTTTTTGTGCACATCATAATTTACTTAGGTCAACAATCCTGACTTACACTTTGTAAGTTATACTTTGCATACTTTTAGCAGTTTTGCTGACTTTAAAATGTTCATTACCAACTTGTTCTATTTTTAAAATAATACTGAACATGATCATTTAAATTTGAAAAATGTGGGAAAAAAAGTGGATTAACGTCTTGAAAAATAAAATAAACATTGAGTATTAAACTTTGAGCAGATATGTTGAGCACCATTCATTAAATTTTTATATTTAATAATTCATTAGGCCTCAAATATAACACAAACTGATACATTATATTTTCTTTATAGGCTATAGTGATTTTACTCAGGGTGTATACAAAATGTTTTTTTTTTTTTTTTTAAATCATCCAATTATTAAACAATGTTAGTAAGAAGTCCACAGCAGAAGTCATCCAGCTTTCATTATTGTAACAGGACTGCAAACTCCGTGAACTCGCTGATGTAATGACAGCCCTAATCATTTCAGAACTTCTTGTTTTACACACACACACACACACACACACACACACACACACACATATATATATATATATATATATATTTTTTTTTTTTTCAAATATATGCATGCACGATACATAACAAATATACACTACACATACATATAACAAACTTTTATTTTAGATGTGATTAATCGCGAATAACCTTTGCCCAGCACTATTGTTATTATTATTTGTGACACTTTATTTTCATTTTAAAGACCAATGGGAATTCTTTTTAGCACACTCCATACGCCAGAGCCTCCGCAAGGGGTGGTTTAATTAGCACAACTCCTAAAACTATTCAAATATGTATTCTGCTTTATGTCACCCTATCTCTCATTCTAACATGCTTCGTTCTTACGTTAGTTTAACGGGAAATAAAGAAAACAAAACTCGCTCTAAACTGCAACAAGCAAACTCAGGCCTATAGGTTAACGTTACAGCATGCTCACGCTACATATGACTAACTAGCGATTAATCTTTGTGTATTAAACTTTGAGCAGAAACGTATTTTCACATACCTTAAAATCAAAACTTATTTTCCATTATTTAATTCTTCTGTGCAACCAAACCTGAGCAGAATGTAGGCCTACTGCAGAATGTTTTGAAGAATGTATAATTCCTCTCGATGGCTCGCCCTCGGCACAGGTTCTGTTCTTCTGCTGCCCTCTGGTGGAAAACATTCTGGTGACTGCTGCATTCTTGCACCTCTTGTTTAGGGTTAGGTTAGGGCTAGCAGTTATGAGCAGTTACGATTGAAAATGTTTTGGTCTTGAGTAACGTTACGCACTTACCTGAATTTCACAAATGTATTATGTTTGTGAGAGAAATTTGGTGTTTTCATTTTGAAGAAATTATTTTGATGCGGTCGTGTTATTCACATATCATTCATGTTGCTTTTATATCACGCGTTCCTTATGACATTTTACGTTCGTTGCAAATGCTCAAATCAGTCGTATCCCATTTGTGAACAATTCAACTCAGAATTAAACGAAAGTACACAAAACTTTGTGGATCGCGTATTAGCAGCGCAGTTACAACGCCATTGAACGTCCATTGCGTATTACATCTTCATTACGTCATTACGTCGTATTGGCTGGCGGTATTTTTGTTTGGAATGTACACTGTTTGATCCGAAGTTGTGGTGCAGCATTGGCTTAAAATATAAATATGGTGAGTACCAGTAAGACTAACTTAAATGTTGTTTGCAATATGAAAGCACGAGTAGCTTTTGCAAATGAGAAACAAACGCGTTTGCACTTTACAGGATTGTTTCGCCTATGATAATTTGAAATCGCTAGTTAGTTAGCTGCGCGGCTAACGAGTTAACGTAGTTGTCTGGAGTAGATTCACACGTTGACTGGCGTATTTGTTTATCTTTTTTTTTGTTATTATTATTTTACTTCGGTGTTCTTTTGTTTTGTATTCATAACGTGTAGATCCCAGGTCTAACAAAGCAAACAGAGATGGAGCAAGGCGTTCAGTCTTCTCAGTCTTCAGATGACGCAGACTGTATGGATGCAGCTAAAGCTGTGTTGTTGGAGGAGTGTGAGGAGCAGTTCGGCCTGCTCCAGAAGGTAATTTGGCACATTTTAATGTTCTACGGTCAGTTGTCATTTTAGGTGTAGTATACCAGTTTTCCTGAATAAAAATAAACTATTTGTGGATCAAATTCACACACCTTGGTGGTTTGAATGTTTACATAACCACGTCACGTTCATGACAAAAGTTGCATGCGTGTGCAGTTCTGACACCTTGTAATTTTGCTTTTTGGTTCAGGATCACGGCAGGTCTTAAAAGTATAATACATGGTTTCACAGACAATCTCTGCCTAAAGAAAGAAAAAAAATATGTGTATTCACTATTCATTGATATTTGTTCATATTTTAATCATAAACCCATTTTTGATTCATTTTAAGACTTCTTCTGTTATTTGGCTTCTTAAGGAAACATGCTGATGTAAGAATCTTTAAACATTTGCACATTCTAGTGAGCACCAAAAAGTCTAAAGAGTCTTACAAAAAACAAAACAACATTTTAGGCCACAGAAAGTCTTACGCTCACTGAAGTATTGTGTCCTAGGTCTTCATTTTCCTACGTCCATATGGTGCCAACTCTGATAATCATTTAAATGTCTCAACAGCACTGTAGCTTGTGCTTTTTTCATGATTACACAGTGCTCCTGTATCGCTAGTTCAAATATAATTAGCTGTATTATAACTACAAATGAGACCAACGTTGATATACAGTAGGTCTATTTATTATTTAATGTAAATTCTGAAATTGATGACACTTCTCTCGTTGTGTGCTACTCAGAGATTTATATTAGGAGAATGTATTGAAAAATTGTGCTTTCCTGCAATTATTCCTCACGTTTGGATGCAACTGACAAGGTAATATAAGCATTTATTAATATCTTTCAGCTTCAAAATGAGATAATAATGGCAGACACAGAGGCTTATGATGATCAGTCAAATGAGGTTTGTCTTTTGTTTTGGTACTTTTGAATCAATTGTGTGAATCTGTTTGTGTGTGTGTGTGTATATATATGCATATGTATGCATGTATGTATGTATGTATGTCTTTTTAAAAAAAAAAACATTATTGTGTGCAGGCAGTGAATCGCCTGATTGCAATCACATCCGAGTTAGAGCAGTGGCAGGAAATGGAACCAAAATGTAAGCAATTATCTTTTGTTATATGTGCAATTTCAGAATTATGTAATATATATATAATAGGGGTGTAATGATACACAGAAATCATGGT
This sequence comes from Danio jaintianensis, assembly GCA_903798115.1. NCBI lineage: Eukaryota > Metazoa > Chordata > Actinopteri > Cypriniformes > Danionidae > Danio > Danio jaintianensis. Next base: position 20,079,119 of record CAIGQV010019186.1, read on the forward strand.
TCTGTATCAACCTCGGTTTTGGGGTCAGGGTTAAATATGGGTTTGTTAGAACAGGAATCAGCAAAAAATTCCCATTGTTTGCTTTTTTTTATCTTTATTTTGAAGAGGCAGAGGTTTTTGTCACAATCAGCTACAGAACTAAAAAGCGTCTTGTGATGCAAAAGTATAAAATAATGAAAAATAGAACTTTTATAATTAGGAGAATGTGTATTAGACTTTCAAAGGTTGAGCTCAACCCTCTCCTAAAACAACAGAAAAACATTAAATGTGCATTAAATATAAGCTTCAAAGCTGAAATCTCTTTTAATGAAAATGCTATAACTGAATTTTTTAATCTTGGTATTTGATCTCTGGCTAATCAAACATGTTTGTGAAACAAATAAAAAAATCTGGATGAATTGATCTGAGATTACTACGTGTGCTTGTTTTGTTGTAAAGGACAGATCTAATGATCCTCGAAGTCATGATAAGCAATGCTTTAACTGGCTGTCAAGACAGCAGCATAATGACATCATCTATATAATATTTAGTTAGCCATGTGAGCAAAATGACAAAATTCATAGTGGATGAAAGTTTTGTTAAATATGATATGCAAGAACTTTCCAACTTTGCTGTAGTCTTTTGTACAGGCTTTACACTTTCAGTGTCAAGAGTATAGTATTTTGCAATTTATTTAGTTTACCTTTAGAGCGGATTTTCTTTGGGATCGTATTCAAGTTAATTCCATGATGTAAAGTATAACTGGCTGTTTAAATACATTTTGCAATAATTAAAGCATATTGATTTTTGAGAAGTGGTCTGCATCTCCTGCGCTACATCAATTCTCCCACATAATAGCACTCAATCCCGTAAATTTTATAATTAATCCTCCGTGTCTATTACAATACACTGTCAGAAAATGTACTAAACTGAGGCAGTACCATATTGGTAGCTTAAAAGCATATATTAGTTACCTAAAAAAAAGTGTACATATTGGTCACTAAAAAGTACAAAAATGTTCTCTTTGAGCCCCTCAATAAGGTACAACCCCTGTGTCGTTTTTAGTACCTTTATTTTAGAGTGTAGTGTGGCAATCAGGATACAAATCCACACCACCTGGATTCTACTGAATGACAATTTAAAAATGACAGAAATGATATTAAAGACGGGAAAAAACTGAAGTGAAATTTTTCAGTATTGTTATTTTCCCCACTTTAATGTAGTGCTCTTGTATACTTTCAGTACTTTCATACTTTCAGTATCATCTTCACTTGAAATTATACAATCTAATCCTGTTTTGATGAACCTGAGCAGGTTTGAGCTACCAAACCTGATTCTATGATAACAACTCCAAAGTTTGAAGAACAAAACTATCCTGGATTGTCAATAATCAAATTCAGCTAACTGACCAATTCTTGTGCGAAAAAAAAGGACCCTAGGACTTGTATTTGTTGTCGGAGTACATGGTCAGATGAATACATGTACTGTTACACCCCAATTGTGAAGTAAATATGATGCCCGTATGAAGCAAATTTGACACGTGAATGAAGCAAGTAAACTCAATGTTCAATATAGCAATCTATTCGTGTAAGCAGCATCTGGTGTGACTATGAATCACACAGTTTATCAAATACATTTTTTTTTTTTCCTTTTTTATGCTTTCTAGTGCTGACAACAAATACTGAAGTCTTATTAGCTGTTGGAAAAGAGGAGGTAAGTTGTCACTTTAAAACACACACACACACACACACACACACACACAGTAAGTGTAATAAAACATTATTGCGTTTACAATTTTCTACAATATCTTTCCTCATAGCTGCAAAGACTCCACAGTCAACTTAAAATGGTCCTGTCATGCTCTCAAGCAAAGCTGGATGCCCAGAAAAAGATTTTTAAAAGGTGACTTTTATTATTTAATATTTATCTTTCGCTGTCATTGAGATTTTATATTTTAGTACTTATTTTGTGTTCTTTTTCTTTTATCTCAAGTGATCATTTGTTGTTATGGTTTAGTCCAGTTTAAAATTGCTATGATTAACTTAACTATTAGGCTGCACGGTGGCGCAGTGGGTAGCACGTTCGCCTCACAGCAAGAAGGTCGCTGGTTCGAGCCTCGGCTGGGTCAGTTGGCGTTTCTGTGTGGAGTTTGCATGTTCTCCCCGTGTTGGCGTGGGTTTTCTCCGGGTGTTCCGGTTTCCCCCACAAGTCCAAAGACATGCGGTACAGGTGAATTGGGTAGGCTAAATTGTCCGTAGTGTATGTGTGTGAATGAGTGGGTATGGATGTTTCCCAGTGATGGGTTGCAGCTGGAAGGGCATCCGCTGCGTAGAACATATGCTGGATAAGTTGGCGGTTCATTCCACTGTGGCGACCCCAGATTAATAAATGGACTAACCGAAAAGAAAAAGAATGAATGAATGAATGAACTTCACTATTAAATAAGACTAAGAAGTCTAATACTGTAGAAAAACATCTGTACACTGTGTGACCTTTTTTTTTTCAGGGAGCAGACATGGCAAGCAGAGAAGCAAGAAGCGTTGAATGTAGTTACAGAGAAAATCATCAGACTACAACACGAAAAAGAGAAATCAGAACAGAGGTACTTATTTTACTTTTCTAATGCTGGCATTAAAACCATATTGTTTACATCTAATGAAAATATGTGACTACCTAAGAATGAATAAAATGTTGTTGTTTTTAAATGTGTATGCCGTTCAAAACCTCTAAGGTCTTATTTTTTTATTTTGTCTGAAAACAAAAAGTTTTAGTGGTAGTTCATCCAAAAATGAAAATGTACTCACCCCCAAGTTGTTCCAAACCTTATGAGTTGTTTTGTTTTCTGTCAAACACAAAAGAAGATATTTTAGAAACTGGTAACCATTGGCTTCCATAATACTGTAGTGTTTTTATTATTGTTTAAATAAAGATATTTTTTTAGAAATGACATTAATAAGCAAATTATTCCTTAATTACTTGCAGTGTTTCGCAGGATATGAAAAGAAAAATCCATCATTTAAAGGAATATCATAGCAGCCTCATGGAAATGCTGAGTGACATGTTAGCTGAGCACTTCCCACTTCCTGATCCTCAAGGAAACAGCAGTAAGAAAAAAAGAGTAAGTCGGGTCAGACAATATTGGATTTGATTTGTTTTTTTACTTTAACTGTCTGCTACATATGAATATTGGATTTGGATTTTCAGGCTGCTGCATATGATGCTGCAGAGATTAACCTGATTTCACTGAGTGAGATTATCGAGGTATGTTCAGATACCCATCAAAATAAACCCTTTCTTTTTATATCTCCACCTTACGTTTGTAATCTTCTTAAGAGGGATGAATTGTGCTATTGGTAATTAATTTGTTTCTTGATACAAGGTGCTTATTTTACTAATCCCTGATTATTAACACCATTAACAATATATATTTATTTATTGCAGAGATTGACCAATAAAACATTAGAGACTCCTCATGACCCTTATGTGACTATTGATGACACTTTTTGGCCACCTTACACAGAGATGCTTCTTCGCAATGGAATTGCTATGCGGCATCCAGAAGATTGCAATAAAATCCGTCTGGAAAACTTTTTTTGAATCTAAAGAGCACTTCTCTGAATCTAATTTGAAAATGTGTGATTTTGTTTTATGTATGTTTGTTAGTAACTCTCATTGTCTATTTCTTTTATTATTTTTAACATTTTTAAAGCTTGGCCATTATGATGATGATGATGTTGTTGTTGTTGTTGTTTTTTCAATTCAATAATGATTTTGGGTTACATGTCAAGTAACCCACTTGGAATGCATCTCTGTCTTTTTAAATGGTGTTGATTTTTGTTTTGTTTTGTTGTTGTATATGCATTAATCCAAAATGAATATATGAATTCATAAATGACTTAATTAAATCCACTATGAACATAGACTGTGTGACCTATTGTCTCTGATGCTGATTAGTCAATCTAGGAAAGAGGTTTTCATGGTTTGTCCCAAAAAACAAGTGAAAATATAGATGTATTTAGCTAAAACAAATAATAGCATGTTTATTTTCTCAGGTACAGGGAGCTGATGAGTGAATACATTTACAATTAATTAATTAAACTATCTAATATACATACCCTAAGTGAAAGAATTTTTGTGAATACATGATGACATTTATAAATTTCATCTTTTGAACAATACATTCAAAGGATGTTTAAAAAAAAACAAAAAGCAGCCATATCTATAGCTTTCCAAAACTCTTCAAAGTATGTTTTATTTTGAACAGAAGAGAGAAACTCAAAAAAGGTTTGGAACAAGTGGAGGGTGAGTAAATGATGACAGTTTGAATTTGTGGCCCCTTACAGGCATCACATGTAACCAGTAGGACGTGAAAAATCTTTACAATTAATTATACGGTCAAATTATATAAGTATACAAACAATGAATAGCATTAACATAAATTTGGAGTGCTCTGTGCACTGAAGGTCTAGGAATAGGGAAATGCGTATTTGTGACCATTCATAAATTGCCTTTCAAAAATAGAACTATATCAAAGATGTATTAGTAAATGGGAAGTAAAAGTGAATTAAAATAAAACAAATATTTTAAGCGATACAGGTTTTCAATAACAGCCTGCTATATTATATTTTATTATGACATACTGCTGTACAAAAACAGCCACCTAAACGTCCTATGATGCTTCGTCATTGTATTTTATAAAGTAGGCCTGTTGTCCTGCCAACCACAGCCGCTGCGGTACTGTAAGTTTAACACGAATAAACAAAAAGACAACGTACACTTACAAATGTTTCATGTAGTAAGGTAAAACTAGCGTGCCAACTACTTCAGGGAAGATATATTCCGTGTAATGTCGTGTCGCTTCAACAGAGGGCGCGAGATCTCTACTTTTACTTTTGTTCTGTCGCTTTAATAACGTTGGGATTTACAGGTAAGCTCCTCTGCTGTTCCTAATTTGATATGCAATAACGTTACACCATTGGGCAGTAGGCTGTAGACGTATTCGGAAATACCTTAAAATTAAAATATAACAATAAACTTTAAGTTTCAGATAGCTATACTTTCTGACAGCTAGCCTTTATATTAGTTCGATCGAATTCGTCCCTTTTCAGAAAAGGTGTCAGATCGGTGGGACGGTGTGAATATTTAGCTAAAGATTGACTATTTAGTGAATATTATAAAAACTAAACTCTAAAAAGCATTGGGTTTTGCGCTGGAGAGTCTCCATCAGACTGTTAATTATTGATAACGTTACATAGGCTAATTAGACATTCACGCAAGCGTACTTTTGAGCATGCGCATAATAGCCTGCCTTCATTGCTGCAGTTTCACAACCCTACAAGCAAACAAAAAGGACACACAATACAACATTGTTCCTAATACTAACTTAAGTTAGACCTACAAAGCAAATAATAGCAAATAGGTGATTCTCTTGATGTCCACACCAATAGACAGCAGAGAACACGAACACATCTCTCAGACTTTTTTTTTTTCATTTTTCTCTGGGGTTTTTCTTTGTTACAAAGTAAACTGTTCATTTTTGTTGTTGAACACAAAAAACGTTATTTAGAAAAAAAATTGTCACTGACATCCATAGTACAAAAATAAGCTACTGTTTTTCAAAATCTTTTTTTTTGTGTGTTCACAAACGACAATAACAAAATTGTACACCATTTATGTTAAAAGCATTTTACACAATTGTGCTTCTTAACATTAGTTAATACAATGTGAGATAACAAGAACAACTTGGTAACACTGTACAATAGTGGTCCTAATACTGATAAACAATTTAAAATATTGCAGTATTTATTCATATTTGTTTGGTTTTCATGGTTAGTTCATGTTAACTCAGTGCATTAACGAATGTGAACAAGCTCAACTTTGGATTTGAATGCATTAGTAAATTCTGAACTATGATTAATAAATGCTGTTTAAGTATTCATAGTTCATGTTAGTAAATACATTAACTAACATTAATGAATGGAACATTGTAAAGTGTTACCGAAACATTTGATATACAACTTATTCGATAGGCCTATTTAAGGTTAGGGGCAAAATCAAATAAAATTACAAACATTCGCAGAAATGCACTAAAGTAGGTTAAATATTTATTATGACACAAATTAAACAAACAAATTCAAAACCGTTTCACTTTGCGTTGAAAGGGGTGGCGGTGGTTCTGCGTCACGTGTCGCTGTCCAGGGTTCTGAAAATGTCTGCAGTTTGCATTTAGCTACATATAGCCTATATCATCTGCACCGTCTTTTTATTCGGTATATTGTTGACTTGCTTTATTGGTTTAGCCTACTCCAGCCTATTCAAAAATCTATTTTTTACTAATTTTACAGTTTTACAAAGAATATCTGGGAAGAATATCCAGTAGTCTAAATTATTATCTAGATGCCTAAATTATTTACGTCATGCGCACATTCGACTTTCTTGCATAATTTCATTACAGTCATTCCTCAGTCAGACAAAACAGACGAATTGATTGCATTTAAGAGGTCCGCTGGAGCGATTCTAAATATAGCCTGACCTGACGAGAACGCGCGCCGAACTATTGCCAGATAGGCTACTCCTAAAAATACATGGATGAGTACTGTGATGGGAGAATGGTCGAGCAAACACACCGATATATAAAAAAAAGAAATGGGGAGTGTAACTCGCATATTGGCACTTTTGTTGTTTGCCCATTTCACATATGAGTAAGCGTATGGTCGATGCGATACGTGCAGGCGGATCTGCATTTCCATTGACTCTTCTTTTTTTCCTCTTCTGAGAGAGAGAGAGAGAGAGAGAGAGAGAGAGACGGACTCCGCCTTTGCCTTCGCCCAATACCGAGCCCCCGGTTCAGTGAAGGGGGAAATCACAGATCTGCTAGCTAATGCCGGAGTCCCTCTGTTTGCGTCGTCTCTGGGCGTAGAGATGATGGGCTTCCCGTAACTGGAGGTGGAGGGGAGAGGCGGGGGGTGGGGGTAGCGAGAAAAGAGGAGGGGTGGGTTGGAAAAAAAACACCAAGAGAAACAAAAGCACAGTTGTGGGTGCCTGAAACCATGCGAGATTTGCACTATTCTCATAGAACGCTGCTCTATCCGTGGACCATGTCGTGAGGTGTGGCTCCAGCGCTCGGGGTACTGCCAATAGATTCGCCTGGGAGCGGGGCAAAAGATGTCCGCCTCGGTAGGGAGCCAAAGCGGCCCTCGCCCACCCACCGTGCCGGCTCCCATGCCTGATATGCCGGACTTGAGCCACCTCACGGAGGAGGAAAGGAAAGTCATCATGGCAGTGATGGTTCGGCAAAGGGAGGAAGAGGAGAAGGAACAAGCCATGCTAAAGTAAGGGCTGAACGATTTCCTTTGTGTGTCCAGATCGGTTTCATTGGAGTCACGGCTTCATAGCTTTTGACTACCCGTAACGTGTGACCAATGACTCTCCAAAAGAATGATTTTGTAGCTTACAAACGCGCGAGCCTCCAAGCATCTTCAGCTGGATGGAAGCGACTGGTTGCAATGGCCTCTACTGCATGGAGAGCAGGAGTTAATGTAACAGATGAGCCTTTTATAGCTTGGTTTTTAACAGTCTTTGCGGTGTGTGCGTGTTGAAATTAGCCAGATTTGAGGTCAGGCGAGTTACAGGTGCACCATGGAAAGCAGACGGGGAGATGGGGCGTGACAAAGCGCGAGGATGAATCATACTTCGCAACCGCGTGCCACCCCACTCCACCCGATGCACCTCCAGGGGCACCACAAGGTGCTCTTCTTCACCCACAACATATAGCGAATGTTAACTTGCCGAAAGGCTTGCATCAGGCGTGCACGCTGGTGTGTGAAGAAAGAAAACACAGCTAGTCTGACACACGTAAAACTCCATTAGCTAAAACGTATGTTTTATGTCTACTGTAAATATATACAGATGCCTGCAAGGAAAGTGAATTTAACAGTAGCCGCTTTACAACCGGGGTGTGGTTCGTGATTGGCTAGCGATAATTTCGCGTACAGGCTCTTATAGCTGATGCATGAGAACGGCTACAAACTAAAATGCGTGTCTTCTTCAAGACACAAAGACGACCGAAAGTTGCAGCTGTAGTGATTATCTAGTGCTCGAAGATCTAAAATACAAGTTCTCCGCTTGTAAAAAGCAGCCTCTCACTCCCTCTTGTCAGCTTGAATGATTTGAAGAAGGACCTGACGTCGAGCTCTTGTGATGGCTCTTCGCGTATTTCCTCACAGTTACACTTCAGACGGAAGTGACGTGATAGAAAATTGAGGCGAGGTTATGTAATTTTTTTCCTATGACGAATAATCTGCAACGGAAATGGTAATCTATAGCTTTGACCATACCATGATTGAGTCATAGACACCACTGTATCACGACTCTAGCCACATCTTGAAATGTGTGGCAGTGGGTGCATTGGTGCCTGTGCTGTAAAGAAAAGTATAGTTCAGAAAGAACATTTGTCTAAATATCTGTTTACTGCTAGCCACCTTTAAACACTAGGTTTGTCCATATGTCACCTTCTGTGTGGTTCACGTCAACAATATTAAAGCACACAGATGTGGAAAATATGGATACAGATTTACCATGATCTTAATCTTACATGCTTATTGGATCATGTGCTTTCCGGAAATGGAATATGTGGTACCCTTTTTTTTTTCTTTTTTAAATAATATGTAGTCTTTTTCTATGAAATAAGCAGCTGCTCTGTTCACGTTCAGTAAGCCTAAATCTGATTTAAATATATTAAGCATAAATTGAAGCATGCTAAATAGAAAGTATAAACTCTAAGGTGGGTTATGCAACAGTTTCCTTTTTTAGGCCTAAACAGAATATAAATCAATGTTAATGCATAGCTTAAAAAGATTGACAGTACACCATATTTGCATGCGTTATGTGTTATACACAGAAGTCACGCTGCATTTGAATATGGCAGTTTCTATACAATGCAGAAACTATGCCACAGTAAAGGAGTTTTAAGGAGTGTATGTTCTTATTACATACACGATTTGCATTGTACTTCTATAAAAAAAATTACCTGAGTGCATTTACATCTGTAATTATTTTCAACATCAATATATAAGCACACTGTACTTATTTTTGGTGTAAGTACCTAGTAGTTAAGGCCACTTAATATAAAGTGAGATCCTGAATTCTAATGTTCACAAAGCCAGTACATGGCAAATGTTTTACTACAGCATTCATATTATATCATATTCACCCACACAGAATGCTCTTTTGTAACAAACTTCATCAAATAATCAAAGACTCATAGTGTACCTATACAGTGTATTTCAGACACTGCATCAATTATACATGACACAGAGACCATTTCTTTTCTCAGTTAGCTTAACTTTTACACTTAAAACCATAACTATTTAGTTGGGATATTATAGATAGTTCCTATAGCTAATAGCTGAGATAGTACCTGATAGTAGTATTCTGGTAATTTCTGTATCCTTTGTGTTATTTTTTCTTGTAATAAATGGCTGGTTGATTTGTATGTGTAAATTTGTATGTTTTTATGTTTTTGTCAGAATGCGGTATTTGATGAAATGCTTTTTTTTTTTTTACGAGTACCAGTGTTTTGTCTTAGTTTTACTGAGAACTGGCCAGCTGGGACAGATAAACCATATAGGAAGCCTTGAGAACATGTCAGAGCTAATCATTAAGAGGTGATGTGTGAATGCAACACCTGGTCTGGTCATGCAGTATGTGCCATCATATACAATCACACACAGACGCTCACATGTTCATGTTGCATTTGTATATCAATATGCAGATTTAGGATGAAAAAATGTCTTAATCATAAGTTTTGTAAGAACAACTAAAATGAAATCACTCAAACATCTCAAAGGAATAGTTCACCCCAAAATGAAAATTAACTCACTATTTACTCACACTGAAGTGGTTCTAAAGCTTTATGAGTTTGATTATTGTGTTGGACACAAAAGAAGATGTTTGTTTTTTTTGTGGTCAACAGAAGAAAGAAAGTCAGACATGTTTGAAAGAAGTGAAGGGTGAGAAAATGATCACAGAATTTTCAGTTTTGTACTGTCCCTTTAACAAAAAATGTTCTTCCCCCTCAGGGCTCCTCTAGAAATTGGTTCTTGGACCTGAATACTGCTAATACATTTAAATGTAATCTGTCACATATGCAGCCATTCCACATTGAGTGTGTCTGATCTTGAAAGCTAAGCAGGGTTGGGCAAGGTTGGTACTTGGATGGAAGAATACCAGGTGCTGTAAGAATTTGGGGGACAGTGGCATGGTCGGCACTGTCCCCTCACAGCAAGAAGGCTCCTGGATGAAGTCCCAGCTGAGTCAAGGAGACCTTTCTGTGAGGAGTTTGCATGTGCTTTCAGTGTTCACATGGGATTCCTGCAGGTGCTCCGGTTTCTCCCACAGACCAAAGATTTGCAGTGTCGGTGAATTGGAAAATTGGTTGTTGTGTGTGGGTGTTTCCCAGCACCGGGGGCTGCATTAGATAAGCCTCTTTTTGCCATTATCGTGCCGTACTGTTTGAAGAACAGTCAGGTAGAGTTCCAGTTGTGTTTTCACATGAACCTGGAACACCTCAGCACGATTACAAACCATTTTCGGCCTGTTATTCTATAGGAACGATTAGGCAACCATGCCAACTGTGACTAGGACTAGTAGAGCGCATGTGTGCATGATGTCGCCACTCTGTTGCCTGGCTGCCAGTTTCTGTTATGTGGAAGCATGCTATTTATTTATTTATTTATTTATTATTTTTGTTATTCAACAAAGTAAATATCAAAATAAAGCAGTCCAAAAACAGAAAATGTTGTTCATCCTCCATGTCACGACTCACATGGCAGTAATTGAGAGTTCATTCCGCTGTGGCAACCTCTGATAAAGAAGGGAATAAGCCGGAGGAACATGTCCATGAATTAAAATTAGCATAGTCACGTTGAATCATGCACTCAATGGAAGAATTTGCTCCCTGCGGGAACAGACAGAGACCAAGACGGCAGAGCCTTACTGTCCTGTGATGGAAATGTTCTCCTTATTTTGAACCCATCAAAGAAAAAGACAAGGGGATTGTCTCAATGGACAGTGATTTTAGTTAACTAATAAGACAAAAAAGACAAAAAGTAGCAAACACATTGCTTTAAACTTTCATTAATCTGTATATACGGCATGTATAGCTCTGGGGTCAGAAAGTTCTCAGAAGATAACATTATCCTAAATTATTATTTTTTTGATGTTTTTGTAAAGGTAAATGAAGGTTATACAGTTTGTTGTTAATTGCAGAGCTCCTCTATTACAAAAAAAATCAGAAAGAGAAGCCAGTTAAGAAAAAGTAATGCAAAAGTAACTCAAAAGTAATGTATCGCATTACTTTCCAGTCACTAAGTAACACAATTAGTAACTTTTTTGTAGAGTAACTCAATATTGTAATGCATTACTTTCAAAAGTAACTTTCCCCAGCACTGCTTATGGTGATCTTTCACAAGACCCGGTGAAGGTCACAAAAGTAAGCCATACTGGGATACATAGAGTACATTAATGAGGGTATGAAGTCCATTTCAAAAGGCCGGTCTTCCATAGTCAGTTCAAGAACATGGAAAAAGGTGTATTGTTTTTCGTATTTTCCTTTGTTACCAGTTTCAGTTGGGTAGTTTTTAGTTTAGGTGCTGGTTGTTTATGAATGACAGAAATTATTTTGACAGGTCCTCCTGCAAATCTGTTATCTCACAGAGCTCCTCCCTTGAGGAGTTTTTCTTAGTTGAACAACTTGTCCAGAACAGTGAGTCTTGCTGGGCTCTGCAATGACTGAATTGAGAAAGAAAATACCACGCGTGCTTCTTCAGAGAAACCAGAAAAGAGATTTTAGGGTTATTAATCATCAAATTTCCCTTTCAGTTCCCATTTATACTATATATATATATATATATTAAGATGGATTACAACTGGATAACACTGAGTGCAGGTGCAGTGGTATAAAACATTTTTTAGCTTTGAGTTCAGTCAGATTGCTTTTGTAAAGTAAATGTGGTACAATGTGTTTAAACATCCCAAGAGAACATCTTCTCTCAACCTACTAAAGTAACAAATGATCATTATGGGACATGTTGTGAGAAAGTGTATCAAAACATTGAATACATTTTGTACCAAATGTTCCAGTAGGAGTGGGAATCTTTAGTCCGATTAGATTCTGGGAGTCACGATTCGATTCCAAAACATTTCTTGACCTACTTTTTCCCCCCAATTTTTTCGACTGTGCAAATACATCTTTCTAACTGTACAGTTTCTATGCTTTTGTTTATGATTGGAATATATGTATGACAGCACTTCCATCTTTAAAATGATTTATTTTATTAACAAAGTTATATTCAGAATGAACAAGCTCTGAATGTAACTTTGAAACTCCAGATTACAAAGAGCAATTCTAAAGAATAAACCATAACTATTCTAAATAATTTGGTTTGTTTATAGCTTTTTACCAAATAAATGTCTTCAAAGCAAAAAATGTTTATATAAAATGATATTTGGAAATATATTTGAATTACTTTTAGTTCAGAGCCACATAGAACTAGCTTTAAAATAGTAGTTCACAATGCTTCATTTATTTGCAACACTTTCATTCTCAGTCCATGTTTGCAGAACACATGCCATGAGTGACATACTGTAAGATTCTGCTGTAGCTTGTGTCCATCCATGCATCATATTTAAGCTGCCCTGTCCTCATTTTTTAGTTCTTTAGTGATTTTAAAGACAGTCGCACACCGGACGAGAAGCACAACACCGCAATATGGCTGTAATTTTAAAAAAACTGTTCACATTAAGTGATTTTGACAGCATAGGCACTTTCATGATCTAATTTGTAAGAATTAATTCTGAACTTTTGAAAATCGAATCGCCCAGAATTGCTAGAGAATGAATCATGATAAATAGTTTTTTTTCTCCCACCCCTAGTTTTCAACCCCATCATTAACATTTGCTTGATTTGGAACCAAAAGGATGTGGAGCGGGACTGAATTAAAAGACAATGAAGGATTTCGCTACATCTGCACACGTCTGGTCCAAATAGAGCATTTGAAACTAATTCAAATGGTTAGTTTGGCATTGAATGCGGTCAACGTGACCGAAATGCTTGTCTTTTTTCATTATATTGCTTCTACAACTTGCTTGCGTCTTTTAGATTTTTTCAATTACTTTATTCTTCGGGAGTTTTTTGGTCATGGCACGAGACTGGATTGTTTTAAAGGTGCTGTGAGTCTTTGCTTGCTTTAATGGTTGCTAAAACTAAGTGGGAATGGTAAATGGTAACTTTGCCTGGCCACTTGAGATTGAATTCTGAAAACACATGTTAAAGTTATAATCATGGCCTTATGCATTCTTTTGACTATAGCATCTTACAGTAGCAACTACTTGTTAACTAGCAGTCATTAGAATAATAATAGAATGTCTGCTTATTATATCACTTTTTGACGTTCCTCAGACAAAAATTACTGATTGAAATGACAGCTTATTGTGATAACCTAGCAGTCTACTTTACTCTAACACACTAATGACAGGTCTTTGACATGCATTGCAATGCTACTTTATTCAACAAATAGTCTAAAGGGAGTCATTAAAATAAAGTATTAACCTTAGGAGTAGCAAAGAAGAATAACTGCTGCCTTGTAGTCCACACAGGTCAAATAGGTCAGAGCCAGGTCACCCCACTGCAATAGTAGCTATAGGTGAAGTAAAGCAGAAAAACAGGGTTATTTATAGAAGATAAAATGCGTGTAGAGATATGGAATGTGCTATTTGACTGCATATAGACAAAATTAAATCAGTGAAATTGGGGATAGATTTTAGTCTTTATCATTTTACAGAATGTGTGAGGACAGAAGGCCTGTCTGAGGATAGAAAGCCAAGAATTTATTAGGTCCCACTGGGGGCGTTTCTAATGGATGTCCAGGGGGACCAATGCCTCTTTGTCAACAAGCTTTCCACCCATCTACCCAACCTCGCCCCAACACACACCCCTTATTTGGAATCTTACAATAATGAAATAGTTAAAACTGACTTACAAGTTATGATGTTAAAAGTCTTCACAAAACCAGACTGAACTAGTGAATTATTTTATTTAATATCAGAGTGCAGAATATCTGACTGCACGGATCAAGAAATGTTAGGAAAAAAGCTACAAACCTGTATGTTATGTTTGTTATTTAGTAATTATTTTATGACTACAAAGGAATCAATTATGAATATGTAAACTTTCCAAAGATTCAGCAGCTATTAGTGAACATTATTCTATTCTAGACTTATTCTAGAATTGGTAAATTTCAGGCATTTTGTTTCCTTACTGGAAAGATATATAACAAATGTATGTCATATGAAAGGAATCTGCTCAAAGGTGTTTTTACAAATGTATAAATTACTGTAAATTGAATCCATTATTTATGTAAATTAATGCAAAATGCTTAAATGTGATAGGGAAAGTTTGATTTTGTTACTAATTGTCGTTTCAATTATTGTTAAACTACTAACATTTAAATTTCATGATAATTGAAGCTGAATGTATGATTCAGGAGGCAGAGAGTCAAAAATATGTGTAGTGAGAGTCTTTAAGTTAAATATACGTACAAACATTGTTTTTTAAAGATAATTTCATTTAATTTGTGTTCATTCAAAACTGTTAACATTAAAGTTTTTATTTCAATGGAAGAGTTAATAGAATTAATTAATTAGAAGATTTATCTTGGAGATGCAAAATGTTCTCATGATTTTATAATCACCCTTTTATAACAACCTTTGGCTTAATCAAAAATACAAATAATTTCATTAGGTTTCCTCTAGAGATTGCAGAGTGATACATGACATAGAAAATGAAATCAATTAATCCTGAATGTAAGGATAAGAATAAAACATATCTTAAAGTGTGGCACCCTTGCCTGGCCCGCAAGCTATACTGTGGTCAAGATCTGCCACTGGTTCCCACATAACTAATAGAATTTAAGATAATTTACTGAAAAGTAAAAGAGTTTAATTAGCCTAATTTTAGCAAAGGAAGTATGCTAGCCCTCTTTGTTTCTTTTCACCGTGACAACTAAGAGTAAAACACTGTCAGCCATTTTTCCTTCTACTTATGAAACAGGTTCAGTTGCTGAGGGCAGCCTCTTGGCAGACTCCCATCTCAGAACAGTAGCTTGGCTATGGAGGAAACATCCTTATAAAAAGATAATGCATCTTACCAAGATCAGTTTGTTGCAAAGACAAACACTGTAACATCTTCTATCATTCAACTCCTTTTTTCCTATCATAAGGCAGGTTTCTGAGAGGAAAAAACGTGAGCATTAAATAATGAATCGGAGCCGAAAATAGCTCGCAGTTGGAAGTCCTCGCTGAAATATTTAAAAATTGAGCTCGTCACAGGCTTCTGTTGATGTTCCTGCTCTATTTTAAACCTGTTTATTTCTCTTACCTTCCCTCATGAATTCGTACTTACATTTAATTGTGTGTGAGCAAGAGTCTGCACATGGCACATGGGGGGTTTGCTTTGAGATGGGAATGGCTTCGTTTGTTTTTCTAACACTAAACTGCCCTCATTAAGATCTGAATAGACTAGTTAATAATTACAGCCAGTGAGTAGCCATTTCATGTTTGCACATAAATGCTTAGATCATTTGACCTCCTTCGAAACACCCAGATAGCAGGTGATTCAATAAACTTATCAGCTGTTATTCATAGTCTTGAAGGTGTCTGGTAATAACATAGGTTATTGTTAGGTTCTTGTTAACAAATGAAGACTATAAAAACAGGGTATTCTCTTACATGATGTGAAAAGAGAAAAGAGTGTGTGTGAAAAAGGGAGAGAAAAGTTGCCTTTTTAGCACTCAACACCATAAAAGTTTAATGAAGAAGCATTCTGCATGGTTTGCCTGGGAATTCTCAGTGTGTGTGTGTGTGTACCTTGTATTCCTTACATTGTGCTGCACTACAAGCAATTGATTATTATTATTATTTTTTACATTATTATTATTTTTTGGTCCTTATGGGGAAAACAACTCATAAATCACACAGTATTCTGAAAATATATAAATGCTAAATATTTACTGTATGGGTTGAGTTTAGGGGTAGGGAGATAGAATGTAAGTCTCTACAGTATAAATATCATTATGCATGTGTGTGTGTGTGTCTCTATGTGTGTGTGTACATTGTATTCCTTATGTTGTGGGGACCAAGTGTCCCCACAAGTACTGCAATGCCAGTATTTATTTATTTATTTTTTATTATTTTTAATTTTTTTACATTTGTTTTGTACATTTGAAAATGTAAAAATGCAAAAAAAAAAATATATAAATAAACATTTACTGTGAGGGATAAGTTTAGGGGTGGGCAAGAGAATAATTGCTCACAAATACAAGCACCAATGGCTGCTTCAGCTCTAAATATATACACACATTTATGGGTAAACTATATAAATAAACTATTTGAAGCATATTTTTTAAACAACTGAAAAATTGAAAATCTTAATAGGAAACAGGAGGTCTTGTAAGTGAATATTGAGAAATAGCAGGAGAGAGAGAAGGAGTGAGAGAGAATAAGTGAGTAGGCATATAGGGTCCATTACAAAAGGCACTAAAGGTACTTAGTCTATAAATACAAAAAAAGTCCCTACAGCAACAGCAACAAACACTATCAACAAACAGCAAAGTAAAAACGATGCTGTCTTTTTTCAGCTATCTGTATTTGTGTTGCAATTGTAATTCTATATGTTTATTTCAGGCATTTTACAGGAATAATTACATACTGTATAATCATTATTTACATGAGATGAATACAGAAGATTTTGAAATGTCAGAAATGTAGTTTAACAGGTGGTTAAAGAATTTACATGATGCTTGCTGTTATAATGTTAAATAGTGGACATGAACAAATACATCAACTATCTACTGTTAATAGGCATATACTTTCTCTAAAGTTTTAGCACATAGGTTATGCTGTTTTTCATATAATAAATAGAATGTGTCTTTGATCAGGTGCCGTTTTGGGGTATTTCTGCTTTACTTGAGGTATAGTTGTTGATGATACTTCTCCAGACCCATTCAGAAAACAAATAAAACAGTAAATTCAAAGCTACATATGATAGTGGTGCAAACTTTTGAACAAATCAAATCTTCTTATGAATCTGGTTTATAAATGCATGAAGTTGAGTTGAAGCTCAGTATCTGAATATTTGAGCATTGCATTGCGCATTGTCTGTTGTTGTTTTGGTTCAACAAGACTGATTTAATCATTCCTTTCAATCAGTTCTGTAAATTGGCCAAATGTGTTTGTTCTGAATTTCTTCACTAAATTATTCGTTACAGTTTCTTACTCATTAATGAATTAATTCAATTGCCAGTTTTATAAGAAGTTAATTTATTCTTTAACTATTCAGATTAATTACATACAATAGATTCTGAAAGGTAATTAATCATAATTTTCTTTTACTCAAGCACAAATAATTTTGATTACTTGAATACTTCAGCATTTTCACATTAGTGACATTTACTGCAACAATTTCCATAAAGATATCTTCATTTCTACTTTGATTATTTTTCTTTTTTCTTTTATTTCAATTCTAAACAATGCTGCTAAACTGTTTCTGTTTGTCTTCAGCCTCTACTTTAGTAACATTATATTTCTCAATCGCTTCCACTATTTTCCCCCTCCCTTATGAAGGATAATAATAGATTTTAAGCTATGAGCTGATTCACTGATCGATACTTGTCTTTCTTTCCGCTCCTCTTTATCTTGTTTCAAAAGGGATAAATATAGATTTCAATTGTATGAATGAACTTTGCTTGTTATGAAGTTTACAAAATACATCATCTCATCAAATCATCAATATAAAGCGATACCCATAATTCCATACAAGCTATATTGCAATAGATATTCTTTAATTAGTTTTGTATAATTACTTTTTAAATGTCATTTTAAATCATTTAAAGCCTAAATGTGTGATAAGTCATGATTGTGTGGTTATTTTTGTGTGTATGTGGTGTGTCCTAAGTGCTGATCCAACTAGGCACTTTCAATTAATTTGTGATAAATAGTATAAAAAAAAGAGAGACACCCAGGCAAGGCGGCAGCGGGGAATGATCAAGCGAGACGGAAATAGTCCTTTTTCTCTGCTCTCCTCCCTTTTCCGTGCTGCCCTTCTTCTCTCTTTCCCTCCCCTATAGATCCATCCATCTGTCCATCCTTCATTTCTGTCTTGCTCACACCTACTCTTCCTATTTAATCAACGAGTGATAATTACTAGCCATGTCTGCGAAAAAGAAAGAGAAGAGAGAGAGATTCTGATGTCTGAGGGGCATTTTAAGGCCATGCAGGGATCATAAAAACTAGAGCAATGAAGAGATCTGCTGAGAATACAGACAAACTAGAGGGGATTTTCCTTTTTTAGTTATACATATTACTCTTAGTCTTTTAGGCCATGACTCTACCTGATAGCGATATGCGTCTAAAATCATGTCATTTGTTTAGTTATTTCTTCTACATCACCTTCCTCAGTTGTGACATGCTATTGAATAAAGGAACTCATGTTAATCGACTTATTAAGAGTGAGCAGGAAAGTAAGAAATTGGTTTATAAATGCATGGAAATAGATGCAGACAACAACTGACAGTAAACAAACTGATTTGTTTCGATTGTAATCCATGTGTTTGGTACAACACTCTCAGAAATAAATGTACAAAGTCTGTCACTGGAGCAGCGCCTTTTCAAAAGGTACACATTTGTACCTTTATTGTCCATACATTTGTCCATATTGGTATCTCAAAGGCACAGATTTGTAACTTAAAACTTTTAAGCATTTACCCTTTTTTTTTCACTTTTTAGGTACTTTATCAACATGGACCCTTAAAGTACAAATGTGTATCTTTTGAAAAGGTGACAGCTTTTATACCTTTATTTCTGAGAGTGAAGAGTGAATTTTGGAGATATTGTTTTGTTGCACTTTCTCACAACTCATCTGATATACACAAGTTGTTAGGTCAGTAGGCAGAGGATAGGCAGAGGATAGGCTGCCTGAATGTTTTTAATCATATGAGAATTTCCATTATGAAAGGAATCCGCTCAGATTTGTTTTTAGCTACAGTACGTCTGGAAGTTGTCAAAAAATGAATAAAAAGCACAAATGATTTTAGACTCTGTTTTAAGCAGCATTTAGAGTCATCAATTATGAAAGCACATCTTAATACCAGTGTGGTAATGCTTTTAAGTTATTTTATGAAAGTTAAGTTTTAGATGCATAGCTACACAGTAGTGCCATTTGTGGATGAATCAGTGTTTTTGAATGAGTTATATGAATGGTACAGAAATAGTAAGCTGTGCAATCTGTGCTTATTCAAATTCAGTCAGTGTTTTTGAATGATTAATTTGAATGATTCAAAAAGCATTTCGTACTTGTCATGATTATGGTGTCTGGAGCATTCAAAGCACTTTCGTCAGCACAAGATGGCGGTAGGGTTTGTTAACTCTGCTTATAGAAAATGAAGAGCAAAGAATTTGCAACGAATGTGCTTTGTGGTTTTTTTTTTTTTCAAACATTTTATGAATGCACTTTAAGCTAATTGTATAAACGTGTATTAATTATTATGTTACAATCCTGACACATTCAAAAAATCTTTTTTTGTGAAAAAAAAAGAAGCTTGACAAGGTTAACAGACGTTGTTTTCATTGATTTGAACATGTTTCTCATTGACATGCCCCCAAACATGGAAACTCAGGTCTTCAAGACATTTTCAAGTCATGTACATTCAACGTTTTGTATATTAATTTTTAAAAATACCTTTTTTGAAAATAACATTTTTGAAAATAACTTCATTTGTGTTCAACAGAAAAAAAAGAAATTCAAAAGTTTGTGACCAATAAAGGGGAGTAAATGATAACATTTTCAGTTTTTCTGTGAATTATCCCTTTAATGATTCAATGACTCACCCATGAAGAAACTTGTCACTACATACTGGCATCCTGCAAAATAATGTCAATGAAAAATCCCCACCATTAAAGACTTGCAGTTTCTCTATAACAGATAACTGACATGAATGTTTTAGTGCTTTTGGACTGTATGTTATCACTACAATAATGCTTAAATCTGAATTTTTGTTTTGTTTTGTTTTTTAATCAGGTTGGGACATTTTCATTTCTGTAAAGAGAATAGTTAAGAATAGATTTCATCATACACACAAACACAAGTTTACTATTTAGTCGGGAATTTGGGCGTCCCTGTGTTGTCTTTCTTTCTTGGCAGAATCAGGTCACCCCTGTCTTCTACAATCCCGCAAGGAATTTTCTTTCACACAACAAACTTTGACTAGCAAGTTTGTTATAGGTCAAAGTTTTCAGAGGTTTTCTGGTATCTTAAAAGAATGTTCTTGTTTTTTGGAGTTCCAAATACATTTTCTTTTTTCGTTTTTTGCTCTGCTCTTGAGTTTTAGCAAGTTACAAGTTTACCTCACAGTGATGTCATCAGAGGTTGCCTTGGAGTCAAGCAGCTATTTTAGGACAAGTTTTGCCTTTTGCAAAGGTGTGGAAAGACCAAAGTTCAAGCCTCAGAGCTAACTGCAGTTTCTTATAACAGAAATATATTGATGGTGTTTGTACTTTGGTCCAATAACCAGCCAAGTCTATACTGGTGGAACAGTGGATCCAGATTTAGCTGTAGTATCAGCAACTCAGAATCAATCAGAGCAATCCAGAATGTAATGTAAGCATAAAATTGTGATTGTAAATTTCTATTAGAATTTTAGGTCTGCCTTTTTAAAAGATTTTTCAATAAATCAGTATTTTGAGTATTTTTTTTGATTAATTGGTTAGTCAGTCCACACAAAATGTCTACACAATACATACACAATTATATTACCTTAACCATCCTGAAGTCTTTTTGTTATTCAAATTTTTCATTCATTCATTCATTTTCTTTTCGGCTTAGTCCCTTTATTAATCTGGGGTCGCCACAGCGGGATGAACCGCCAACTTATCCAGCATATGTTTTTACGCAGCGGATGCCCTTCCAGCTGCAACCCATCACTGGGAAACATTCATACACACTCATTCACACACATACACTACGGACAATTTTAGCTTACCCAATTCACCTATAGCGCATGTCTTTGGACTTGTGGGGGAAACCGGAGCACCCGGAGGAAACCCACGCGAACACGGGGAGAACATGCAAACTCCACACAGAAATGCCAACTGACCCAGCCAAGGCTCGAACCAGCGACCTTCTTGCTGTGAGGCGAACGTGCTACCCACTGCGCCTCCGCATCGCCCTATTCAAATTTTTCTCTATGGTAATTCTGATTTAGATTTTCACAATTGTTATTTTAGCATTATTTTAGAGTATTTGTCTGTGCAGCTTAGTTTCTGTGGTCTTCTGACCATCGTCTGAATCCTTTTGGATGATTGAAAATGTTGAATCGGTGTCCGTTGGTGACAAACTGTTACTGGCTATTCAGTTTCAAAAGTGTCAATGCATAAGAATAAAAGTCTTCAAGAATTTGAAAAGCCAGAGAGAGCAGGCTGTTCTAATTTTACATGTTCATCTTACCTCAGCCTGTTAATATGTGAGTTTATGCATTACCAAATTAGTTCTCTGGAATGAAGAAAGTGATCAACATTGTTTTTATTCAAAATGGTAAGCAAGCACGGCTTTGTTTATGATTTGTCTTATTTTCAATGTCCCTGTTTGAATAACAGATACAGACTACAGGTAACCTACTGATATATAGCTAGTTATTTTACCTCATGTATACACAGACTCTACCTGCTAGTTAACACTATAAACGAACAAAATATCCACTAATGAACAGTTTCCAGTATTTTATGATTCGTGGGTGTTTTCCATTTTTGTTTTCTTTTTCAAAATGCGTTATGGGACTTTGATCACTGCTCAAAGAAAAGTGTAAAAAAATTATACAATTAGAAAGTCATGATCAAGTCATTTTATGTTACACTCATTCATTCATTCATTCATTCATTCATTTTCTTTTCGGCTTAGTCCCTTTATTAATCCGGGGTCGCCACAGCGGAATGAACCGCCAACTTATCCAGCATATGTTTTACGCAGCGGATGCCCTTCCAGCTGAAACCCATCACTGGGAAACATCCACACACACTCATTCACACACATACACTACGGACAATTTAGCCTACCCAATATACCTATACCGCATGTTTTTGGACTTGTGGGGGAAACCGGAGCACCCGGAGGAAACCCACGCGAACACGGGGAGAACATGCAAACTCCCTTATGTTACACTGACTTATATTAATAAGTTGAATAGGTTTCAACTTTATTTTTTTAATATACTGTAAAATGCCATAATATGTTTGCAATATCTGTCTTTGTTTTGGTCTGTGTAACTCCACTCACTTCCAGTTTACTCCTATATATTTTGGTACCCCGTGTTGCCTTGGTGGAAAACACAGCGTATTTCATTTCAGTCTTGAAAGCTGCCTCAATATATGGGAGCATGGCTGAAAATGTGACCTCCGTAGGACACTAGCAGCCTTCGAAATGAGACGCAGATTCAGAGTTATAAAAATTAGCAAATTTTTAATGAGCAAATATAAACATTAGCCAAGCAGCTTATATTATAAGGCCAGATCATCAGGTGTGCTTGCTCCTGTTGGTCCCTATCTAATATTTTGAATTTGAAATCCAATCGTACATACTGCATCTTTAAAAATGTAAGGCGGCAACACATTTTTACAGTGTGGGTGATAGTAAAGTTGTTGGTTTGGCTTGGTGTGCCAAGGCCCACAGATAATTTTGAGATTGTACCCTGAGAGCACTGACCCCGAAGCTCAACAGAGGTTAGAGTTTACCTGTCAATATCTTCAAAAATAGCTCTAGTGAACTTAAAAAGCTGGTCCATTAGTTTAATAGTACTGCCCTTCCCTAAGTAATGACTTCATCATGTAATTTATGTATTTTTAATTCTTCTTCTACAAAACTATACAAAACTATACTATCTTATTAGATGACCCAATTGCCAATCCTAGTTCAATAAGTATATTCTATAATATAATATAAATGAATTTAAAGCGTCTATAAGTCTAATTAAGCATATCCACCCAAATATAAAAATACCTAATTAATTAAATTACTGCTCAGGTCCATGGATTGTGTGTGTGTGTCCGTGTTTGTGTGCGTGTGCACTTTGGATGGGTTAAATGCAGAGCACAAATTTCAAGTATGGGTCACTTGGCCACATATTATGACTTTATTTCCTTTCCTTTATAGTAAATACTATTGTGTTTTAACCATACTATAGTAAAGTGTATTATACTGTATATTACATTATTTACAACACTCTGTTAATGAATTCTACAGCATATTGTAGTATTAACTTTTGGGAACTGATAAATAGTAATAATACATAAAAGAAATACTGTAATATACTGTAGTTTTTACTACAGTAAACTGTTGCATATTGTGGTTTAATATACAGTTTAAGACAAAATTATTAGCCCTCCTGTGAAATTGTAATATTTCAAAAAAATTATGTTTAACAAAATATATATGTATAAAAAAAACATGAAATTGTGCTTTTAGCTGAATACTAATGTCTTGCAAAATAACTAGTAAAATATAATGTACTGTGATCATGGCAAAGAAAACAGAGATTAATAATTTGTTATTAGAAACTGGAAACTATTAAAACTATTATGTTTAAAGATGTGTTAAAAAAATATATCTGTTAAACAGCACTTGGGATTTTTTTTTAAAGAATTAAAATTTCAATAATTTTGCCTTCAACTGTATATGGGTGTACACTCAAAAAATGACTTTCGGTGCTTGGTCAAACTACTCATTTAAAATGGGTTGAAACAACACAATTCTTAAGTTTTTTTTACGGGGACAACTTAATAGTTTTATGTTCAATCCACTTAAATTTGTAAAAATGTTTAAGTTAGCTTAATTGATTTGTGTTGGGACAACATGAAGGAATTGTTTGGAACCCAGCATTTTTTACATTGTAGAAGCCTTACACAGTACAGTATTGAGTAATTTGTTTATATTACTGTATTACCTCAGCAACTATAATTACCATAACAGGTTAATTCAAGTATTTTGCTAAAGTACGGTTCTAAAACATTATAGGATGTGGGCACCTGTAACCTTAAAGAGGTCACTTTTCTATACTTTGATTCTCCTGCCAATGATTCATCTTTGTCGCCACGCCTTCGACTTCCCACGTATTGGTTTCATCCTGACTGCGTAATATAGCATCACTGGCCAAGACTCCTCAAAGTCACAACCTCCATCCAGATACCTGGGACTGCAGTCTGCTATCTGATTCCAGAAAGAGCGAGAGAGAGAACGCTAGCATTTCCAGCCATGGAGAGCAGAAGTTGTGGGAAGTGTGCTTTTGTTTCAGAGTTTCAGTGGATTCCGGAGTCGATGTTTTATGCAGGTTTGGGATTTTGAAAGGAAATTGCAGATCATGGCTGTTCGCCACAAACAGAGGTGATGCTTTGCGCTTGCTTTTGCAGTTTTGTTTTCCTGAAGATCCATTTTTACTGCAGCGTAGCCGATGTTTTCACATACTGTAACACGTATTAGGTGTATAACTTATGTATAAATGTGCCAATGAATATTTCGGTTAACTATCAGCCTGTAGTATTGGAGGCAACTTTTACATAAAAATATGTGCAGTGTGTATTCACAATTTACAAGCTTTGTCTTTTTTTCCAGGGGAATCTATTTTAAATGACTTAATATCTTTACCATGGTCATTAGAGCGGCTAACCACTTGCTATAAGAGAACTGTTAATGTGCTTTTCCTTTGAGAAATGTTTCTGGAGCGAAACCCCATCTTTTTTAGCAGACAGCATCGGCTCATTGGCAATTCATTAACAGTTTATTTTCATTCTAGTGAAGGGAGAAGACAATCAAAGTGGAGTTAGGTTAAAAATCTTAGTTTAAATTCTGGCTTTACACAGACTGATGTACATTATTTGATATATTTCAGACATAATATTTGACCCTGGATCACAAAACCATGTCTTATGTTGCACATGTATCTTTTTGGCAATAGCCAGAAACACATTGTTTGGGTCAAAATGATTGATTTTTCTTTTAAGTCAAAAATCATCAGAATATTAAGTAAAGATTATGTTATGAAGATGTTTTGTAAATGTACTATAATGTAAATATGTTTTGAACCCTCAGATTCTACATTTTAAATAGTTGTATGCTAAATATTGTCCTATCTTAACAAACCATCCAGCTGTAATTATTTAAAAATTACATGTATGACTGGTTTTGTGGTCCACGCTTTGTCCTTCTGATAACTCTGTACATATCTGTAAAATGTCTATTCAGCGTGTTTGTTTTCATCTGAAAAATAAAGGTTTTTGTTGATCATATGCAATACTTTACAGCAGTGCATCCCTGTTGGGTTTTTGAATGCATTTTTCTTTGCATTTGCAATTTATGCTTAATTCCAAAAATCCAGGGATCCTTGAGGACATCTTTGACATTTTTATAGACAAACTAATGTTTTTGTGTACTGTAGGCAATGCGGTAATGCTGGCCATTTTATTTTAGGTTGTTTTTCTAATCACAAACCAACAGCTTATTTTTTCTCTCTCTTTCTCCATTGTTTTTGCCAGGACACTGCACCAGCAGTTTGAGAGTTATAAGGAGCAGGTGAAGAAGATCGGGGCAGAAACGAAGCGACAGCAGGCTGTCCATAAAGATGATGCACCTACCTGTGGCATCTGCCGTAAGACCAAGTTTGCAGATGGCTGTGGGCATCTGTGCTCCTACTGCCAGACCAAGTTCTGTGCCCGCTGCGGGGGAAGAGTGTCGCTGCGCTCGAATAACGTAAGTACCTGCCGTCAGACCCTTTCATCGCTTTTTTTGCTTTTTTTCCCTCATCCTCCACATCATCTTTCTCACCATAGAGTAATTCCCACGTCAAATTTCATTTGTTTTATTACACTTACAAAAGACTATTCGTTTTTTCTTTTCTAACTACACATCAGTTGTTTGGTTGATTCCCTTTTAGGGAATTTGCTGAATCTGTAAAAAACCCTCAAATTGAGAGTCTAAATCCTAAATCCAAACAGTTCATCTCAGTTTCTACAATCCATATAAGTCTGCAGATTTAGACTGCAAAGTCCACACCACCCACAGCTCCTCTGAGCTTTATAAAGACTCGGCTCTTTGAGTGAAATCTTCATTGACTTTGCTAAGCACCAGCAGGGTAATGTGTGGGACCGTGTCCAGCAGCACAACATGCGAGGCTCTATTTTAGGATCTCATACTTGGCTGCTGTCTCTAAAGACGGCCCCCCCCTTTTCTAGAGTGCTTACCTGAGAATGGACTCGTCTCACTGGGCTTGCTGAGGAACAATCTGCCTCAGTTCCGTCCGGCCCAGCTGGGTGAAGTTCCCTACTGTCACATAAAGTCCATCTCGGGGTTTTCAATGAGGCTGGGCTTCTAAAACCAGTGTTTTGTGGTTATTGTAAATGAAACATGTACGTTTTTTTTTTATCATTATATTACAATACATACATTATAATAATTGGTCAGTATGGGTGGTGGTGGTTTCTGTCCATTTTAGGATTTAGATTATTATTTTGTAGAGTTAGTTCACCAAACAGTATGGCCTTTTTCTTATTCTGAGCACACATTAGGCATTTTTAATGAAACCTGAGATATGCCTGTTTGTATGTATAATTGAGGTGCAGTTGATTGTATGTGACAGTTTTAGTGACTATCAAACTAGAGACAGAATATATTAAAAAAAAATCTCTTTATTTGTGTTTTCACAAATGAAACAGTTTAGCAGTTTCACAAATAATAATAAAAAAAATATTATTGGTTATTCCAACCAAACTAAAAGAAACAAGACTTTCTATAGAGGAATATATAATAAGGAATAATGTGGTTTTTAAATATTTGAAAAGGAATTAAAATTTCACAGGATGTCTAGTAAAAACAAACTGTATAATATATATATATTTTTTTAAATAGTATATCTGGTTGTGCTTCAACCTATTTACACTATTCATATTTTTATAATCTATAATATATTATTAGGATTTATAACACTAAATTATGAATTGGTTATCAGCAATTGAATTAAAATAAGTATAATTTTTTTAGTATCAGCCAGACCTGCCATTATTTTGGACCACATTTTGGTGTATTCATAAATATATATATTTTTTCTATTGTGCACAAGTGTGTGAATGCCAATGTACAGTATGTACATGCTGACAAGCCATTCAAGGGTGTCTGTCCTTAGTTCAATCACTCAGACTCACTTTTATGCTAATCAGAAATCAGTTACATACTTTTAACAGTCAAGATTAAGATTTCCTTTTGACAATTAGTCTTTTCCTTCTGATAATTCGCACAGTAAAGATCAATATGTGTCAGATTTGCTCAGCCAGCACCCAGGATCAATCAATACCTTGAAATGCCAAGGCTGCAACAGAACACACCCTACCTTCACATGCAGTTTCTGTGTTTCCCTGTGGGGGGCATTACAGATACAAAGTCATGTAAGCTCAATCATCCACATACACACATTCTCTAAAAAAAATATGATGCACGCACAGATTCAGCGGGGCTTCACACTGTCGGACAAGCATCCTGAGAGGTTGCTTGGACCGTTTCATCTGGGTTTTGTGATGCTCTCATTTTGGTTGAGAACATGTCTAAAATGTCAGAGTTCTGTCCTCACATTTCATCTAAACTAAAGAGTCATACACGACCATTTGGTGTTATGTATATAAGAAACAAATAACATCTTTAATCACCCAATGAATAACATTTCACTTCAATATGCCAAATGTTTCATGTGTTAAATACAGAGTGCCTTTATTTATTTATTTATTTATTTATTTATTTTTGTGCATATGTCTATTTTGCATCCCAGGCTCATGAAAAAATTAAAATTACAATTACAAAATGCTGCTTTTTTCATATATAGCACACTTTGTTTAGTGAAATGTTCAGTGAGTGGGACTAAAACATATTCAGTTTTCTCAAAAGCATATAAATAGGACTGTAGTGTTTATTGATGTTGGTTCATGCATGTAATGCCAGGTGAGCTGCCAAGCGAGTTTACTTGTTAGCTACAAGTTAAAAATAATGTACTAATTCTTGGTGAACATTTCTACAGTTAAATATACTGAGTAAATGTTAAACCATTGAAATCAACAAAATAAACTTTATAAAGTGGGTAAATGCATAAATATGATGCGCAGTTTCTAATACAGCATTGTAACGTATTTACGTTATTGTTTACAATAAAACAATGATGGTGCGTCCAAAATAGCATACTTCCACATATATGTGTGTGTGTGTACGTGTGCGTGCGTGCGCGTGCGTGCGTGTGTGTGTGTGTGTGTGTGTGAAAAATAGTTTGCAACCCGCATAGTGTCAGGCGTCCATTCTGTGTTGTCGTCATGTGATCCCTTTGTTCTGTTTTCCCGCCATTTCCTAATGTTCATTAGTTTCCCCTCCTGTGTCCCATTAGCCCATGTGTGCGGCGTGTTTTTTCCCCCGTTTTTTATTTTTAGTCTTTTTGCCCCAGTGTTTTCTTTTCCTTCCCCCGTGTTCCCATGGACACCTTCTACCATCCCGAATTTCTTCTCCTCCTGCTGGAGCAGGGGGAAAGCAGCCTCGAGGACCATACAAAACTTTACTTGTCAGTAGCGAATGTCACCAGCTATCCGGACAACGTGCTCTGCGGGTTTTTCAACACCAGCCTCAACATCACTTGCAGAGCACGGTCGTCCGAAGATGGTCCTCGAGGCAACTTCGCCGCCTATGTGGAGTGCCACTCCAGACCCAGTGACCAGCCCAACACCACCCATCTGCAGGGAGCGCTTGCCAGAGCCCACCGCAGACGGAGAGCCACCCGCGGTGTATGAGGCATCGCCATCTCGAGCGACAGAGTGGAATTACACTGACCAGGAGGAGCTCAGCGAACCGTCTGACCAGGTGTGTGAGCCGGCAACATCGCCCATTGTGGGAGTTCTGGTGGATCTTGACGAACCGAGCGAGAGTCCTGCCCACTTCCACACTGCTGAGGGAGAGCTGTCCCTGGACACTGAGGTGCTGCTCATAGACTTCTGGAGCGAAATCAAGCCCCTTCCGCTGTTCCCAGACAGCAATGATGTAACTCCGTGTCCACTGTTTCCAGACAGTCTCCGAGCCCCCTTGATCCCCGATAACGTTGGCTCCAGGGTCATGAGCAGCACCCCACCCCACCCAACCAACCCTCTTCTCCTCCTTTGCATACAAAAGCGTCAACAGCCAATCAGCCAGCTCCACTGTTGTGGCAGTCAGCCAGCCCCCCAGCTCACCCTCAAGCTCCAGTAGAAGAGCTCGCTTTGAGGTGCTGCCTGCCTGCATCGCCCTCTGGAAGGTGTCGCCCAGCGTCAGCTCCTCCAGCCTCCGAGCTGCGAACTCCGCCTCGGCCCTCCGACCCTACGGCTCCACGTTGG